>PVIR01004219.1:0-34622 GCA_004026965.1 Petromus typicus | reverse complement strand
AAGACAGGTGCCGGAACCACTGAGCTAACTCCCCAGCCCCTGGTTTTTGTTTTTGCAGTACTGGGGATTGAACTCAGGACCTCACATCTGCTAGGCCAGCACTCTAACACTGAGCCACGCTCCAGCCAAAAGTTCATTTTAGAGAAAACTTTGGAACTGAGGCTTTTCTGGGAAACCTAAGATATATCAGCACAGTTCAGGTGCTTGATTTCGGGAGCTCAGTGAACTTGGAGTCTTTGAGGTTCCACTAGGAGGGCATCAGCAGTCAGCCCTACATTTCACCCAAACTTTATGACCTTCAGGCAGAGAAGACATGGGAAATTGGTGCTCCAGACAGAAAAGAGTAGGGTGCCAGGAAGGGAAAGACAGCTCTACTGGGGATAAACGCACCGGTGCAGCCGAGAGGTGCCGAGTATGGGCTCTAGGTTTTTAAAATGTGGCAAGGTTGGATAGCAGGGCCTAGGAATAAATTAAAAACCTGAACTTTGTTCAAGTGGGAACCGTTGAGTTGACTGGGATTTAACCAAAGAGGAATAATCTCACCTCCAAAAAGGAAATAAACAAAAAGCAAAAACAAAAGATATACCTCTCCAAGATCACAGGTAGGAGCTATTATATTATTGAACAGTAGATTGTTACTTTTGCAATGTCATATATAAAGCTTTTTAAAAGGCCTTTATTCCTAAATTAATGTATATTTATTTTTTAAAATTAATTATTGATACAATTTATATATACACAATGATAACATTTGTCATAGGGAACTTGTACCTGTGTGTAATACATTATTGCTTCTTTTTTTCCTATTCCCCTGACTTCTCTTCAATCTCTCTTCCTCTCCTCACTTACAAAAGCTTTTTTCCCATTTTTTAATTCTATTCTTTTTTCTTTTCCTTCTTCTTCCTTTCTGCCTCTCTCACTCCCTACTTCCCCTTCCCATTTGAATATTTTCTTCCTATTTCACAATCTCTGTTATATATTTTGGTCCTTATTTATCCTTTCAGTTTCTCACACCACAGAGTGTGATATTTAAACATATTTGTGCAATTTATTTCGCTTAAAATATGATTTCAAGGTATATTTATTTACCTAGAAACATCTCACATTTACCCTTCTTTGTGGCAATATAATACCCCAATGTATAAAAAAAAAAATCATACCTTCTTTATCCATTCATTGACTGACGGGCATTTGGGCTATTCCTAAGATTTTGCTATTATACACTGTGCATCTATAAACATGGATGTGGATGTATTGCTGTGGTAAAATGCTGTTGTAATTTTTTTTAGTACCAGGGATTGAACTCAGGACCTTGTGCTTGCGAAGTAGTGTGGTGTCACTACTCTGGCTAAAATCTCTGGCTAAAAAGCTAATCAGCAGACCTGTTTTTGAAGCATGTTTCCAGAAGCTTGCACTTGAGTATTGGGAGTGATAGTGGATTTAGTGGAACATGGTATAGTGGAAAGACCACTTCCTCTCCTGCTAACAATGACCTCAGTCCTTGGGACTGAGAATAGTGACAAAAACCGAAGCAGATACTGTGTATAACTTTAAGTGAGCAAAAGGGGAGGTAAGCCAGGCATGGTGGTGATGGGCACACCTACAGTCCATGTACTAGGAGGCTGAGACAAAAGGATCACAAGTAGGAACTCAGTCTGGGCAACTTAGCAACTTAATGAGACCCTGTCTCAAAATAGAAAATCAGAAAGGGGCTGGGGATGTAACTTAGTCTCCAGGACAGTAAATTTTTAAAAAAATTTTTTAATCTTTATGGGTACATTACATATACACATCATGATTGCATTCCATAATGGGGATTTGTACCAGTATAAGACACAATTTAATTCTCATTTTTCCCATAGCCCTACCCACCCTACCGCCCCCCATATACATAAAATTTGTTTCCTTACTTTTTTGTTACAATCTCAACATTTTCCCCCTTCTTCCAGGACAATAAAATTAATTAATCAGCCAATTAGTCAATTGATGGTGGATGAATAGCTTTAAAGTTTTACATATAAAACTTTAAGACACACAGTCTTAAGAAAGAAGTGTTCTAATATAAATTTATTTTATTTTCTTAGATATTGAATTTATAGATATGAAGAGAATAAGAAAGATGCCTTGTTAGCATCTATGTAGGTATTTTTGTTTGGGGAGGTTTTTTTTGTTTGTTTGTTTTGTTGTTTTTTTGAGACAAGGTCTTGCTTTTGTAGTTCAGGCTGGCCCTGAGCTCATCCTTGAACTCACAGCAATCCTCTTGCCTCTGCCTCCCAAGTGCTGGAATTATAGGAATGAGCCACCATGCCTGGCACTGTGGTATGTGGTTCTGATTTGCTTGTGGGCATGAGTCTCCATGCCTGGCATTGATGTATGTGGTTACCAGGGATCGAACCCGAGCCTTTGCACTTGCAAGGCAAGTGCTGGAACCACTGAGCTAAATCCCCAGCCCTGTTTCGGGAGGTTTTTTGACATAGAGTATCACTGTGTAGTTCAGGCTGACCCTGAGCTCATTGTATAGCTTAAGAACCTTGAACACACAGAGATCTTCCTGCCTCAGCCTCCTGATTACTGGGATTACAGGCTTGTGCTACTTCATCAGGCTACAAAAATAAAATATTGTGATATCTATTTTTAGCCATGATTTTTCTACCAATCTGAAAGGCTGAACTACAACCCTGCTAATGATGTACTGGGGTTTGGTACAAAGAGAATACTGAATACCAAATACTGAAATATCTTACCTCTGAGATTCCAGCATTGGGTCTGGTGACAGTAGCTCTTCATTTAATTGTGATGAGTTCAATCAAAGAGAGAAATTTTAAAATTTGAAATTCCCAAATATATATTAATAATAGTAGGAGCTGTTTAGTTTTCTTAATAAAACAAAACATTGATTTCAAAGTAATTTTCAATCTGAAAGCACATTTCATATGATGTTTTCAGTGGAGAAAAGGGCAATATTACCATGTAGGTAATGTGTTACAAGAGCCAGAACTGCTGAGTCCCAGTTTTATGAAACTTATTTGCCTGAAAAAACACAATAAAATCCGTATTTATTATTTGTTAACTGGATGAACTCCCCCACCCCACATGCAGCTTGAGTGAGGGACAGCTCCCACTCCCAAACTGGCAGACCAGCTGGGAGTCTTGTTTCTGGTTTTAATCTAAATACTACCTTTTGGCAGGATGCTCCTTGTCACGATGAATTGCTCTTATCAATATGTGAGCTGAGTGCATCTACTGAAACTATGAATTCGGGCTTTTTAGTCTTTATTTCTTGCAGTAATTGTTTCCCTGGAATTGTTTAGTCTAAGCACAGACGGCTCTTCTCCTCTGAGTGGCTCAGGCTTGGCCCTGTCTCGTTGTTTTCTAGCTCTCCTGATGTTTATAGAGGGGAAGAGTTTGTTGGGTTATGGCAGGGCAGATGCAGTGTCTGTTCGGTTCTCTCGGGTCCCAGTTATTGTCATTTGTCTGCTTTGGGTGACACACTGTCCATTTTCTTGACACTGGGACAAAATACATAATACCTACGATTTAAAGGAGGAAAGGTGGATTTTAGCTCCCAGTTTCAGAGGGTTCTGTCTGTGTTTACTAATTCCAAGGCAGAAATAGCAAGGTTGAAGAAAGGTGCTTGACCTATGGCGGCCAGGAAGCAGGGGCAGAAATAACGCACACCCCTCTGAGTCACCCCCAGCGACTCTCCTCTCCAAGCTCTCTCCACCTCCCAACAGCACATTCAGCTGTGACCTCAAGCGCGTTGGCCCATGATCCAACCACCTTCCGAAGCCCCACCTCTGAACGCATAAGACTTTGGGGGAAACGTTTAGAACTAAGCTACCACAGGTGGGGCCAGGGGTTGTCCATGGGATTAAGAGTACTAATAGTGTTTCCTGGTAGGGTTTGTTGTAGCTGGAAGTGCCAACTCCTAGTCGGGGTAGAAAACCCTGCGCTCCCTGCAGGGTTGGGAGCATCCATTTCATTCTCCTGTCTGGGCTCCTGTTGTTGCCCACACTCTTTACCCTTCCGCTCATTGGTAGATACCAAACCCTTATTCCTGCCTCGGTCTCCGCATGCGTCCTTCTACTGAGTGTCTTTTTCTCTGTTTTTTTATAAGGATGGTTATTGTTGGGTAGTTAGGGCCCACCCTGAAACAATGTGATCTTATTTTAATTAATTATATCTGCAAAGATTTTATTTCCAAAGAAATACACATTCTGAAGTCCTAGAAATAAAAATTCGGAGGGAAGGAGACATTATTCAACACAAATAGAATATGCTACAATTAATTATCACCAGTAGACATGTAAATATCTGATACCTTATACGGCACTTGCACATTAGGTTAGATTCTGATTTAGTTTATCTGGACTGGAGCTCAGGTCTTTTTCAGTTACCTTTAAGTAATCTCTAGGGAGTAGCCAATCTTGAAAACCACTCTATAAAACCATTAGTTATTTACTGTCATCATCCTTATGTGACTGACCATAAAGTAACTAGTAACATTGTAGGACCCATGTCACCAAAATGACACCATCAGTGCAGTCGCTTTCATTTCCTGGAGAGGGATGCAGAAGGTCTGGTATTAAGACAGTCACCAAAGGTCACAGTGCTGGGGCGGCACAGCCACACGGCAGAGTAGGGCACTGTCTCCACTCCTCTGCTCAGAGAACTCTACCCACAGGGTGCCTTTCACCTCCTGTCTTCCCACAGGCTCAGTCCTTTAGAGACCTGCAAACTTGTTGAGGTGAGTAACTGCACGTCCTCACCTCAGAGAAAAGAGACCAGACAGCCTGAATGAGGGCTGATACATCTAGTATGCCTTCTATGGTATTTCTCATCTCTGCCAGCATGGCAAGTCAGACAAAAAGCTTGTATCTTAAACTACCTTTCCAGTCTATTTCAAAGCTTATGTGCTTAACCATACCTTAAATCATGGCTGTGATAAGCCCTAGGCATCAGCTGCCAGGACAAGCGAGGACAGGACCCCGTGTGCTCCAGGCAGTGGCTGTAAACTCTTTGGTTCGCTCTCTGACTTGGTTCCGCCCTCTGCACTCTTGCTCTGTGTGGAGGCAGGGCTTTGATTCTGAGCCTTTCCGGCCTCGCCCTCTGTCTTTCCAAGCTTCACCCTCCTGCTGCCTCTCCGAGGCCTCTGGTTTTCCTGGCTGAGAAAGCACTGCCTCGGGGATTCCCACTCCCCTCAGCCCTGGAGGTGGAGACAGGTGACTTCTCCGCTGAAATGGCTGAGCGTCACGCTCCACGGGCGGGGGAAGAACCTCCAGGGATTTTCATGCCTGTTTCTGCGTGGGGTTCTCAGCTTGGTGCCTCAGGTGTCCCCTTTTTCCCCTTTTCTTTCCCCTGAACGCAGCTCCTTGCTGCAGTCTGCCTCCCACCTTCCTCAGGACCTGACTGCTGCTGCCCCCGCCAGTCGTGCCTTTCCGTGCAACCTTCTCACACTTAGACGTTCAGTCTGCGTCTCAGCTGCTCTCGTTTCCTTCACATGGCTTGACCTCGGCTCTGTCATTTTGTTAAAACTCTCACAGAAGCAGAAACCAAGTGTGCCTATCGCTGTTCTTTTCTTTGTCCTGCTTGAATAAAGCCAAGCTCTCCAGACTGAAGTTAGCTAGAAATTCCTCGTGTGTAGCTGGGGCATGTGCAGAGTACATCTTCATTCCTTTGTTCTTCCCCTTTCTTTCTCTCTCTTTCCTCTCCCTCCATCTCTTGGTTCTTTTCCATCAGAGAAAGATCTAACCTCCTACTTTATATTATCTATTTCCTATTTTTCCCTTCGTTCATAATTGGAGCTTTGCACATAAGTGAAACTATATGATATTTGAGCTTCTGTGTCTGATTTAGTTCACTTAATGTGATCCATTTTCCTACAAATGGCTCACGTTCATTATGGCAGAGTAGTACTCCATTGTGTGTAAATACCACATTTTAAAAAATCTATTCACCCAGTGATGGACACATAGACTGCTTCCAAGATTAAGCTATTGTATCATGACAGTTCATAGCCAAAAGGAAAGAATATTTTGCTATTAAACTCCCAAATAATGAGACCAGATCTTGTCAACATGTTTTAATTATGAAGAGAATTAAAAATAACAACCTTTCACTTCATGGGTGCTCCATTCAAATTACTTTATTATTGAATACTATAATTTTAAACATTCTTAGGCTCTGTTATGGTATCTTGCTGTTGATCTAGAGTAGAACCTGCTCGCGCAAGTCAACATGTGAGTCTGGCCAGTGTCAGATGTAGCAAGGACACACCCTACCTGGTGGCAAGCCAGCGTCACTGGTGTTTTTTAACTGGTGCAGAGTTTAATGGCTCCTGATTTTGAACTAAGAGCTGATTAGGAATGTTTTTATTTATAACTTGTGTTAATCTATTTTCTATTGTAACAAAGTATCTGATGCTAGGAAATGATAAACCAAAGAGGTTTACTGAACTCAGAGTTTAGGAGGCTGAATGTGTGAGAGCAGGCAGTCTCTTCCCTTTGGCCTTTGGTGAAGGCTTCATGGTAGACAGCATCACAGTGGCCATGTGCCTATGGAGGAGATCAGACGGCAAGACAGGGAGGCGAGTTGTTCTGGGGTCAGACTCACTCATTTTCTGTCACCCCACTCTCAAGGTTACTAATGAATCCCGAGAGAGCAGTATTAATTTCCCAGCTCTTTTTTTTCAAAAGAGGTACTTAAGCATTGTAATTAGACTTCAGAGATTTTTCTCTTCCTCCCAGGACAATGAATGGGTACTCTTTCTCTTGGAACTTGGATGAATTCAAATATTGTGTTGTCTTCTGGTGTGCAAGCCTCCTAGGTGAGAGTCTGTTCAGAAGGCTACAGTAAACCTGCATGGAAACGCCAGGTGACAGCTGACCCTGTGGTTTAAAGAGCAGACAAGCCTTCTCCTGAGTTTCTACTTGCATTATTTTTTAAACCTTATTTCTTACCTTTGGCCTTTGTATATTGCAGATATATTTTCACTTTATTTTTAATAATAATTTAAAAGTCACAGCTTTGACATATGTTTAATAACTTGCCCCAATATTTATCATTAATCTCTAATTAACATACTGTCTGTTATTTTAAGAATAGCACTAAAATTAGAAATCCTTCAGAGCACCCAATTTGGCTGTTTCCTGCAAAACAAAGCAATGTAGTCCTTCTGGCCTTATCAGACTGACTTTCTACTCATGCCAAGGAGAGTTATTCTGTGTGCAAAAGGGACTTTGACAATTAATAAGTAACAGAATGGGTACACATTGATGGATGAACATTAAAAACTTTCAAAAATTTCTCATTCAAACAATACTTTAAGAGAAAAATCAGAGCTGTCTAACTTGTTCTATAGAAATTGTCTTAAAGGAAAGACATACAATCTTGTGCCTGTTCTTCAGACTTAAGTTAAATTTTTTCTGGTCTCCAATGGCCTCCCATGGACAACAGGTGGGTGTAAGTCTTCCGAGAGCCTGCAGGCATCCACTGCTTTCTTTTATGGGGGAAGCCTTAGCCACAGCAGGCAGTCACCTGGCCTCAGTGCCTGCAGGCTTGTGTTTAGACACTTCTCAGGCCCCAACAGGGTTGCAGTTGTAGGCAGTGAGTTCAGAGAAGAATGAGAAATACCAGCCCCCGGAGGCAGAAGGCAGGACTCTGTCCTCACTGTAGAAACCAGTGTCAGAACTTCATTCTTGAGTCCTGGGATCTGCAATGGTCCTTGTACTGGAAACATAAGGTGCCTGTATGTCTTTGTGCAGATAGTAAAGATACATATTTTAAGTTCATTTATTTTATACTTTTGCAAGCCATCAGGATCCTGGTCATAAAATCAGAAACCAAACTAAGTATTTTAAGCAGAAAGAGACTTAATAAAAGGATTTGTATTGGAGCTGTTTATAAAAAGCACCAAGAAGAAGAGCTCTTGAGAATGTTGCTGGATAGCTGGTCATCCCATGTCCCAGGCGATGGCCAACTGGTTTTTCCTTTTCTTTTTACATTTGCCACACTGAGGATTTTTTTTTTTAAATATATATATATACCGGGGATAGAACCCGGGTCCTATGTGCTTGCAAGACAGGCGCCGGAACCACTGAGCTAAATCCCCAGCCCCACACTGAGGGTTGAACCCACAGAATTTTCACTGAGCTGTGTCCCAAGCCCTCTTTTATTTTGAGACAGGGTCATACAAGTTGCTAAATTGTACAGGTTGGACTTGAACTTGAGATCCTCTTGCCTCGATCTCCCCGGGTGTAGGATTGCGAGTGTGTATTACCACATTGGGCTTGGGTAGCCAGTTTCAAAGCCTGCCTCACCTTGGGGCCTCTCCTTTGATGGGACAGTCATGATAACCCCTGGCTGACTCCTGCAGCCACCAGCCACTGTTATCACTGCTAGGAGTGAATTCAGAACTGTTTTCAGAGACAAGTCCCCACTATCACCTTCCTGCCTTTTGATCTCCCGCTGTTTCTCCCTAAATCCGAACAGGTCTCTGTTTGAAGAGCAGTCTGGGAAATATAGTGTGTACACTTCCACCCCTTGAGATGCAAAATCCATAACCCATCATGTTTTTTTTTTTCAGTTATGGTCTAAAAGTAATAATAGTTATAACTCAGAAAAAACCCTAATATTTAAAGACATCGCCACTGGAAATTTTTAAAAATTAAATGTCAGTGAATGTATAACTTATTGTACACAGAAATATGGTAAACACTAAACTATGTCCGACATAAAAAAAATTAGAATAAAAGTATGTGGAATAGAAATAAGCACTCAAAAAACAAAAAGATTGATTTCAAATTTTCTACTGCTGGAGAACTCATTTCTATTGAATAAGCGTCCAATTGCTAGTGTATTTATACTCTTCTGGATATACTTAAAAATAATGTAGCAACATTATTTTAAAAGCAGTATTTATAGTTTACTAAACATTAGTTTTTGCACTTATTTAAACTGACAAAATACTTGTATATCAATGCAAAATATATCAGTGATAACTTTTAAGGGTACATGAGCAAGTGTCTAAAGACCAGTGATCTACAAGAGGTCAAGTACTTCAAAGGCATGTTCCTACAGATCTCCAAGTGTGTTTTCTTTGTGTTCCCAGTTTGACCTTGTCTGTGTCAATGCCTGGATGCTGGACTTCACCCAAGCCATCCTGAACCTAGGCTTCCTGGCTGGCGCCTTCACGTTGGGGTATGCGGCAGACAGGTAGGAAAGTTGTTGCATTCTGCCAGTCATGACATTGATACTTGTTTGCTTTGACTAATTCTACCCTTCTCAAACTTGATCTCCTCACTCCATGAACTAGATAAAGGGTGACCCTGCTCCTGTGAGTCTGAAAGTGTTCAAGAAAACACCGACTTGAGGGCAGTGACAGCACAGCTCAGGTGCTAGGAGGTTGTGCTGGATACAGCAATTCTGGGTGCATGGTTTAATTAATACAGTAGTAAAATCAATTCACTCCAGATTAATTTCATTTTTTAAAAATTGAATCATTGTAGATATTCTACTACAAATTTAAAACTTTATCAGAAAGAAAATTTTCCAAAAACTCTTAAAAGAAATTTAGGTATATTTTGTGGTCATAAACAGAACTGGCTGGATAACAGCAGATGGCAGTGGAAATGCACAGGCAAGACCATTGTGCCTTCTATAGAATATTCTCCTGACACTGTTGTTACTGGCCATCATATTCATTTAACTCTATTATTTATCCTAATTTTAACTACAAAAGTATTTGCAGTGATTTAATAATTCTCTGGACTCCTGAGAAGAAGTGTAGAATGGGAATCTTTGCCTTTGTCCATATCTGGACTGACTGTGTCAGATACAGAGAACTGAAACTTAACTTGAGAGAAAGGGCTGCGTAGGAAAACCTAAGCTGAACTAATGAATAGTTAGGGGCTCATTGTGGAAAAGTCTGAGAGCTAAAAACTCTAGGTCGTGTAGACTCTTAGATCCATCCCCAGCATCACAAAAACACTAGCATCACAATGTAGGAAGCCTCATGTTTTGTGATTTTTATCTTCTGGAGCCCTCTGGGGTTACATAGCAATTATCTAGAGAAATCTTTCCACACTTCCAACAAGAGGAAGGGAGAGAGGGGGAAGTACAGCCCTTTTGAAATCTGCTAAAGCATTCTGCTTTTGTTCCCAGTGTCTGCCCTCAGGAGAAACTAACCAGAACCTAAAGCAGTGCAGTTGATTGGACCCTAAATGACTTGGGGAAGGGGAATACCTAGCTGGAGGGCTTTCCCTGTGGGAAGAGGAAACTCCCCAAATCCAGGCCACTATAATCATCCCAAGAAACTGCCATTGTGGATTTAATAGCAGATTGGACATGGCCGAGAAAAGAATCCCTGAGCTTGAAGATGCCTAAATAGAAAGATTCAAAACTTTTTAAACAGAGGGGAAAAGGACTAAAAAAATAAAACTTAGGTGCCGGGGATTTAGCTCAGTGGTTCTGGCACCTGTCTTGCAAGTGCAAGGGCCCGGGTTCGATCCCCGGTAACCACGTACTATACTGGGTGTGGAGACTCACACCCAGCAGAAACCAGTACCACATACCACAGTGCGGGGCGTGGTGGCTCACGCCTGTAATCCCAGCACTCGGGAGGCAGAGGCAGGAGGATTGCTGTGATGTGAGTTGGAGGCTGAGCTCAGGGCCAGCCTGAACCACAAAGCGAGACCCTGTCTCAAAAAACCTAAAAATAAATAAATAAATAAATAAATAAATAAATAAATAAAATAAAACCTAGAGTAGAATATTTGATAACTGAGACAACAAAATTGTACACACATAATGGAGGTATCAAAATGAGGAGAGAACCGAAAAATCCGTGAAGGAATGGCTAAAAAAAATCTCTCCAAATTAAATCTTAGATCTAGTAAGCTCAGAAAACACCAAGCAGAGTAAATGCCATCCACAAAGTGCACAGGGGTATATTACATTCAAACTATAGGAAATCAAAGCTAAGGAAAATATATCTAAAAAGGCAGGGTTGGAGAAAACATCTTGTAAAAAAAGAACAATAATAAAAATTACCCTTGAGTTCTCCTTAGAAACTGTATAAGCAAGAGGAAATAGAAATAAAATGTTTAGTGTTGGGAGAAAAAAAATCTACCAACTTAGAATTCTGTATTGTTCAAAATTATCCTCCAAAAGTGAACAAGAAACTTTCACTTAGACAAAAATTAAGGAACTTTGTTGACAGATCTTGTAAGAGATTTTAGAAGAAGTTCTTCAGAGAGCAGGAAAATTATATAGGTCAAAAGGTCCGATTGATATAAAGAAAAGTAAAGGCCTGTGTAAGGAATAAGTAAAAATAAAATAAAAATAATTTTTTATTTTTAGTTGATCTAACAACAGTTTATTCAAAATAAAAATGCAAGAATAGATTTTGTTATGTATATCTATATGTATAATACATATATATTATATATATATATAATATATATATATATATGCTTTTTATGCTTATGCATAAGTGAAGTGAAATGGCAACAATTATCCAAGGGAAACGAGCAGAAATTAGAAGTTTTTCCTTATATCCTATTTCCATTAACTGTGAAGTAGTATTATGTTTTATCAAAGAAGATTTGGACTTGGTATAAATGTGTACTGTAAACTCTACAACAACCACCAAAAATAAGTTGAAAAAATAAAGATAAATTACATGTTCAGAGAAAATGTAATCACATTAAAAAAACCCCTCAATTAATACCACAAAAGGCTAAAATTTTGGAAGACAAAAATAGAATAAAAATAGAAAATGGCTAACAAGCATAGTGGCTATTACATTAACTGTATCAGCAGAAAAGATAGATGGGAAAAGTGAGCCCAAACCAACACCGAACAATATGTTGTCTCCAAGAAACTTAAATTAAATGCAAAGATGTACATAGATGAAAAGTAAATGGATGAAGAAAAGTATACCATACTAACAATAACCAAAATAAAATAGAAATACCATACAGAAAACTTTAGAACAAGGGAAATTGTCAGCAATAAGAAGGGTCTTATCAATACAGCCCTCAGTTCTCCAAAAAGACATAATCATCCTCAATATGTGTGTGTCTAATAACTGTCAAAAACTGATTGAAATCTAAAGAGAAATAAATTTAATCCACATTATACTTAGATATTGTAACACTTGTTCATCTGAAATGTAAAAATCAGCAGAAAATCATTAGGAGCATAGATGAGCTCAACAGTGCTCTCAGTTAGCCACATGTAATTGACATCCGCAGATTACTTCATGCTACTATAACAAAATGCACGTTTTTCTCGAACTTACATGAAACATTTACTAAGATCAAACTCTACACCATAAAGCATATTTTAAAAAATTTAAAGAAATAGAAATCGTGGTATGTCTGCTCTCAAATTACAGTGGAATTGCAATAGAAATCTATTCATGAAAAGTTGAAACTTACACTTCCAGCAGAACATGGCTCAAAAAAATGTCAAGAGAAATGTAAAAAGCTCATAAGTGAAATAAATAGGACACAGATGTGTAAATACCATATCTTTTCTCTGGTATGAGGAACTGAAGGTGTAAATGAGTTCTAAAATGTATGATAGGTATTGTGAAATAGGAAGAAAATATTCAAAAGGAAAAGGGAGGGTAAGGGTAAGTAAAGAAGGAAAAGAAAACATTTGATGATTAAACAAAGGGAAACAAAGCTTATATGTTTAGGGGGTGGGGATTTAGGGAACAGGGGAATGGGAAAAATGAGAATTAAGTCATGTCATGTACTGGTACAGATTTTCAATGTTGATTGTGATCACAACATGTATATAAAATCTACCAATAAAAATTAATTAAGAAAAGAGAAATGTAAAAGTAGCTTGAACAAAATGAAAATGAAATTATAACTTATCAAATTTTATGGTTGCAGCACTGGTTCATTCAGCAAAGCAAAAGATAGAGCTAAATTCAATGATCTTCCTGTATTAGGAAGCTCAGGAAAAAATAAATAAATAAAATCCAAGCTAAGCAGAAAACAGATGATACAAATTAAATAAAAATTAGGTAAATAAAAAATAGTAAGTCAGTTGAAAAATCAATAAGGTGAAATTTGGGTTTGTGAAAAAAACCTAAAATTAATAAGCCTCTTGCCACCATAAAGAAAAGGTCAGCCCTTAAATTATTATTAGAGAACAAAAAGAAGATATCATTCAGATACCATGTATATTGAAAGGATAAAAAAGGCATGTTATGAACAACCCTATCCATGCAAATATGACAACATAAATTTCTTGAAAAACATAATCTGCCAGATTTATACAAGGAGAAATAAATGATCTGAATAGGCATATATCAACTGAGTAAAGTCAATAACTAGTAACTTTCAGGCCGGGGAGTTAGCTCAGTGGTTCCGGCACCTGTCTTGCAAGCGCAAGGACTCGAGTTCGATCCCTGGTAACCACATACAATACTGGGTGTGGAGACTCACGCCCAACAGCAACCAGTACCACATACCACAGTGCCAGGTGTGGTGGCTCACGCCTGTAATCCCAGCACTCAGGAGGCAGAGGCAGGAGGATTGCTGTGATGTGAATTTGAGGCTGAGCTCAGGGCCAGCCTAAACCACAAAGTGAGACCCAGTCTCAAAAACCAGAAAAAACAAAACAAAACAAAAAAACTCCTCTAGCTTTCCCCCCCAAAATATGAGGTTTAGATGGTAGTTGAATTCAGCCAAACATTAAAGGAAGAAATTATACCAATTACTTTTTAGTTTTTTTCAAAAGATAGAAATTGAAGGAATATTTCTATTACTAACTTACTTTGTGAAACCATCACTTAATGCTAAATTCAGACAGAGACATTTTAAAAGAAAACCACAGGCTAATATTTCACATAAACACAGATGTAAAAACTCTAAACAAAACATTAGCAAATAAAAATTTAAAATATATAAAAATAATTAATTATACACTACAACCAAAGGTACTTATCTCAGGCATGAAAGACTCATTCAGCATTTGAAAATTGCTTTCGTCTATTGTAGGTTACTGTAGCAAAATATCCGGGTTACTGGTAAAGAGAAGAGGTTTATTTAGCTCAGAGTCCTGGGGGTTCAATAGCATGATGCTGATATCAGCTTGACTCTGAGGAGGGTTTCACTGGAGGTGGTGTCACAGCAGTAGGAGCGTGAGGAGCAGGGAAACAGCTGTGACTGGAAGGGACCAAGCATATAGCATTGCCTCACTTTGAAACAACCACCTGTATGAGAACTAATTGTTTTAGGACAGTGAAACTGCTCTGCATGACACTGTGATGATGGATACATGCCAGTGCAGATCTGTCCACACTGCATAATATACCAGATCCAAAGTGGACATTCACGTCAACTATGCTGTCTGGGTGGTGATATGTCACTGTAAGCTCATTAACTATTACCAAATGTACCATTTTGTGGGGGTTGTTTGAAATGGGATGTTGTTTTGTGTGGAGGTTAGGAGCACATGGGAACTATCTGTGTTTTCTGTTCAGATTTTGCAGTGAACTTAAAACTGCTCCAAAAACATGCTCCCTTAGAATAAACCTAGATAAACTCAGGTTACTTCTGTGTCCATTCTGCTGATGCGAGCAAGATGCAGCTTGTTTAAAGTAGCTGGTGGAAATTTCCATAGAAAATATCAGAAATCTCTTAAAGGCCATTGACAACCAATATGAAGCAGGCAATAATTTGACACAACTATACTGAACAATTCCTCTAGACTAGAAATATTGTCTCATGTATGTTTTAATTTTGTACACAATACCTCATTTTTTTTGGCAAGCTATTTAATAATAGTTACATAAATAGTGAAATAAAATTACAAAAATTAAAAACAATTCCTATTAGTTGTGAACTTTACAGTTATAATTTTGCCATTAGCATTTCACATGATCTTCAGTACCACTTCAACCTAGAAAAGTGGGAAAATAAAACAATAAACAAACAAAATGTGACTACATGCCTGAAGCTGATTAGAGCAACTGATTGGCTGTAATGCGCCATTGCCACTTCTCCTTCCTTCTTCTTCTTGTAATTCTGCCCACAAAAATGTCACATCTGTGCCACCAGAGAGGCATGTGAAACAATAATATTAGAAAGTGGATCATCTCTGGGGAAACTGGAATTACAAAGACCATCTTTGTGATTTGTATTGCCATTTTAGTGGCAGGCATTTTATTTGCCTTAGTTTAGCCACAAAATGACAGGGATTTTTTTTTTTTTAATAATCTTTTCCTTTTGCAATAATGAAGTTATAGAAAACCTATTTTCTATACCTACACCCTCTCTTTGCTACCTTAAAGAGAGGGTTATTTCCCTCAGAATATTGAAGAGAAATTTTAAGATAATCTTTTTTTTTCTTTCTTCTTCTCAAAAAGGTATGGCAGAATAGTCACATACTTAATATCCTGTTTTGGTGTGGGCATTACCGGTGTTGTGGTGGCATTTGCACCAAATTTCCCCGTGTTTGTGATCTTCCGCTTCCTGCAAGGTGTATTTGGAAAGGGGACGTGGATGACCAGCTACGTGATTGGTAAGACTTCAGTGTACCTTTTTCTCTGTTTGGGAACTGGGGCAGGTGGCCAAGAAATGCTGCCCAGTAGGCCTTCTCTAAACAGTGATTGTAGGAGGCTTCCTGCTTTTCTTTTGATGTTGAATATTGCTTTATTTTATTTTAAAATTGGTTTTATTGGTACATTGTATATATACATTATGATCATAATCAACTTAATTTGTATGAGTATGTGACGCATCTTAATTCTCATTTTTAACCATTCCCCTGTCCTCCCTACAACCTCTGATCCCTATATACATAAACTTTATTTCTTTTTACTTTTTTACCATCTAATTTTTTCTTTTTGTTATTTACTTATCCCTACCCTTTCCCCTTTGCTTTTTGAACATTTTCTTCCTATTTCACAATAAATATCATACATTTTGGAACTCATTTACACCTTCAGTTTCTCATACCAGAGAAATGATATGGTTTGTACATATTTGTGTCCTACTTATTTCACTTTTAAGTATATTCTCAAGGTACACCCATTTGAGTATAAATAACTCAAGTTTATCATTTCTATGGCCAAGTAATATTCCATTTTATAAAAGAACCACATCTTCTTTCAGTCTTCTGTTGAAGGACATTTGGGCTGTTTCCAAGATTTAGCAATTACAAACTGAGCTGCCATAAACATAGGTACACATGTATCACTGAGATATGAATCTATTAATTCTTTCATGCACATACCTAGTAGGGAAATTGCAGTCAAATGGGACCTCTAATTCTAGTTTTTTTTTGAGGATTCTCCACACTGACCCCCATAGTGGTTGCACCAGTCTACATTCCCACCAACAATGGAGAAGGGTTCCTTTCTCCTTTACCCCACCAGCATTTGTTATTGGTTGGTATCATGACAGCAGCCATTCTTTGTGGAGTGAGATGGAATCTCAGTGTTGTTTTCATCTGCATTTCTTGAGTGACCAGCGATGGCAAACATTTCTCCATGTTCCTTAGCTGTTTTTATATCTTCATCTGAAAAGAGAGTGTTATTTCAGATACCCATTTTTGAACTGGGTCTTTAAATTTGGGGAGGTTGATTTTTTAAAGTTCTTTATATACTCCAGATAGCGGCCCTTTGTCTGAGAAACAGCTGGTAACATTTTGTCCCCATATTGTCATTTATCTTTTTGCTCTGCTGGTGGTTTCTCTTGCTGTGCAGAAGCTTTTTAACAGGATCAGATCCTAGTTGTTGATTCCTTCTGCTAGTTCCTGTGCTGCTGAGATTTTGTTCATTAAGTCTTTCCGTAAGCCAGTATCTCCAAGAGTTCTACTTAACCTGTTTTGCAGCAGGTTTAGTGTTTCTGTTTTAATATTTAGCTCTCTAACCCATTTTGATTTTAGCTTAATACATGGTGAAAGACATAGATCTAGCTTTAGTCTTTGGCAGGTTAAAATCCAGTTTTCCCAGCACCATTTGTTAAAGAGGCTATCTTTCCTTCACTGTGGGTGTTTTGCTCTACAGGAGGCCTCCCTGCAGTGACAGTAACTGTTTATGCAAATAGAAGGGCTCAAGGGCAGGCTTTTGACTTCTCTGGAAACTAAAATGATGTTTTAATATAGAAACCAAATATGAAATATCATAAAATACTGAGATAAACCACTGCTGAGCATTCCTGTCATAGTTATCACAGTTTCCAGCTTTTCTTTGCTGGGAATTAATTTCTACAAAAATGTCAGTATCTCCTTGAACCATTTTTAAAGTATTTTGTGTCCTTAAATATTATTTTTAATTGCCATATATGTGACTTATTTACCATGTGGGTGATATACTTTAAAAATGAAAAGTTTGGGGCCGGGGAGTTAGCTCAGTGGTTCCAGCGCCTGTCTTGCAAGCGTAAGGTCCCGGGTTCGATTCCCTGGTAACCACATACCATACTGGGCGTGGAGACTCATGCCCAGCAGCAACCAGTACCACATACCACAGTGCCAGGCGTGGTGGCTCATGCCTGTAATCCCAGCACTTGGGAGGCAGAGGCAGGAGGATTGCTGTGATGTGAGTTGGAGGCTGAGCTCAGGGCCAGCTTGAACCACAAAAGTGAGACCCTGTCTCAAAAAACCTTAAAAAAAAAAAAAAAGAAAAACGTTTATGTGCCTTTTTTATCTCCCATATCTAGAAAGTTTGACCTTCTGGGTATGAAATAAAGACTTCCCACTACTTTTTGCTTATATTATTGAAAAACTCCAGCTGCTCACTTTGGCTTAGTTTCTAGTATAAGACTATTCACCTACTACACTTCACTTCATGGTAGATTCATGGTCATGGGAATAAGAAGGCTCATCTTGCATTACTGCTTTAGCTTTTTGGAGGCTATTCTCTCTCATTACTGATATTCCCCAGTGATGCCTACTTTAAATATCTTTTCAAGACCTTTTTATGGGTGGGAAAAGGAGAGAGAATGCTAGGAGAAATTGTCACTGATCAGAGCAGAAGGGACAGCTTTAGAATGTGAGATATTTTTAAGGAGACTCAAGTATATATGAAACTTATGATTTTGTGATCAATTTGTGATCAATTTGTGATCTTAGGACAGCATTCAAATAGCTTATATGATGACCAGGGCAGAATAAATCAAAGAGGAGGAAGGATTCTAGCAGTAAAATCTCTCATGTGATTTTTTAAAAAAATGTCTTATAAATGAGAAGTCCAGCACTGTGGAGAGAAGTGTCATGTGATAGAAATCATCTTGTTATAATGAAAAGCCTTTGTAGAGTCCAATGTCCATATAGTTTCTGATGTCCGTGTAGTTTCTCTGTGAGAAACTACAATATAGGCCTGGGGATTTAGCTTTAGTTCCTGGCTTCTGTTTGGCAAGTGCAAGATCCTAAGTTTGATCCCTGGTACCACATACCACAATGCCAGACATAGTGGCTCAAGCCTGTAATCCCAGCACTCAGGAGGCAGAGGCAGGAGGATTGCCATGAGTTCAGGCTCAGTCTGAACTACAAAGCAAGAGCCTGTGTCCCCCCCCAAAAAAAAAAGAAAAGAAAAGAAAGAAAAGAAAAGAAACTGCAATGTGTAAATCTTTAAAGATACAATGATAAAACATTTTGTTTACTGTATTGTTTTAATAATTACAATTACCTTCCAAAATAGTCGTCACTGAAGTCTCCCTAAAGACAGTGCATATTCTTTGTATTCCCTAACTATTTCTAGGAGGGTAGGTTCCAAACTGGGTGTCTACGAGGGACATGGCAGATGAGAGAAAGAGACAGAAGCCTGTAAGGAAACTGGAAAGTGCATCTCGATCATTCTGGCAAATATGGAAGCCTCAGTATCATTGAATTCTAGAATGTTCCTGCAGTGCTAATGGGTGTCACAGGTGGAACGTCTCTCTGTTTATTTTGGAGTTGATGTTGAGCTCCTCTAACCTCTTGTGTTTGTTTCCCTTCAGTTACAGAAATAGTAGGTTCAAAACAAAGGAGGATTGTGGGAATAGTGATTCAAATGTTCTTCACCCTTGGAATCATAATTCTCCCTGGAATTGCCTACTTTATCCCCAATTGGCAAGGGATGCAACTAGCCATAACGCTGCCCAACTTTCTCTTCCTCCTCTATTACTGGTAATGTAGTTTTGGTCATTATCATATTTATACTTATTCCACAGAAATGTAGACTCTCGGCCAACATGAAATTGAAAGCAATAAAGGAAATTTTCTAACATTTCCAGAAGGGATATGGACTTTGAAGATTTTCAGAGTACTTGAAAATTTATAGAGATTATTTATTGATTGTCAGATTAATGGTTGTCAGTAAAAATGATAAAATACCAAAACACAAAATTGTACTCAAATGAATTTTATTATTTTGCAATATCTTAATGTAAAACATGAGAGAGTAAACTGCATCTGCCAGTATTTTGAAAAGCAAATTGAATGTAATTAAATTAGTTTGCTTTTGCATCTGCTTTAAAATCAAATTAACATTACTAAAGAATTCTTTGGGGAATAAGAAAATATTAAGAACATCAGAAATTAAATCATCAATAAGATCCAGGTGTCTGCATTTGACTCATTAATGCACACATGTTTTATACAATCTTTTCATTTAATGTTAATCTATTGACAAATTACTTACACTAGTTGTTATTAACCTTTTCTTACTGCTCACTAAACTCCAGTTCTGTTCACATGTGTGTTAGAAACATCATATCATAGACTGGTTTTGCAAAAGCAATGTAACATTACTTTTATAAGCAATGACCCAATTATCAAATTCACATTTTTCATTAATTATAAATTCATAAAGATCATCTATGTTTCAAGGAGCTTATTGTCCACTCGGAATTGCAAAGTATACCTAATTACAAGATCTATTTCGGTAGAAAAATTCAAGTAATAAACTTTTAGGTTTTGAAACCGCTGATATAACTCGAAAACCCTCTGGCTTTACTAGGGTGGTTCCTGAGTCTCCCCGCTGGCTGATCACTCGGAAGGAAGGAGAGAAAGCACTGACCATTCTGAGACGCATTGCCAAATGCAATGGAAAATACCTCTCGCCAAGTTACTCAGAGGTAATTTGATTCATTACTAGTAACAGATATTGTTAAAAGGATGAATTTATTAGTTATACAGTTAATTTTATTCCTTAAAAAGATCATATTTCTTATATAACATCGGACTAAGTCAGTTTTAGTTGAGATTAATTGACCATGTCAGTCTATATTTTAATAGTTGGACCAAGTTACTTGAATTGTTCTCCTTTATTTACTGTTGGCCACATAATAGTTAATGATTCATTTTGATTGCACAAACTATGAATCTTTCCTGATATTCAATTCACTCTAAAGATTTGTTTTTAAATTTGGTCTTGGAAATACTGTTTATTATTTTTTTGATTGAAATCTTTATTGGTACATTACATATGCACATCATGATTGCACTGGTACAAATCCCCGTTGTGGAAATACTGTTTATTGAAACCAGAGCTCAACCAAGAATGCAGTATTTCAGCTGTAGGCTCACATTTGCTTTCTTCCCTTCCCATGTTCCCTCTGTCCCTCTCTTCCTCCTCCCCTTTCGCCCCTCCCTCTATCCCTTCCTTCCTTCCTTTTTCCTCTCCTTCCTCTAGTAAAGGCCCTTTAGGAATCTCTGCATGGGAGAAAATGAAAAGCTTATTCTTTGTACTTTGGAAGATGTGTTGTGCAGCTGAGGATATAATACACATATTCAGAGTAACTGATAACTAATTAGAGAACAACATACAAAAAATATATATGACAGGTCCAGGGATTTAGCTCAGTGGTTCACATGTCTGCCTGGCAACTCGAGGTCCAGAGTTCAGTCCCTAGCAACCACATACCACCATGCCAGGCATGGTGACTCACATCTATCAGCAGTCAGTACCACATACCACAATGCCAGGCGTGGTAGCTCATGCCTCAGTAGGCAGAGGCAGAGGCAGGAGGATTGCCAAGAGTTTGAGGCTGAGTTCAGAACCAACTTGCTCTACAAAATGAGACCCTGTTGCCCCCCCAATATATATATATATAATGACAGTGCATTAGCAGTAAAGATCAAATGAATGCAGAGTAATGAAAAGATTAGTGCTTGATCTGAAATCACATGCACAATTAGGACACAGTCTCTGCTCAAGGATAATACACAGATACCTGAAGTGCCTATGTTTTTGTGGACTGTGATATCTAAGAATTACCTGGGCTAAGTGAGGGTAACTTATTCTCATTACATTATCATGAAGACTTTTAATCATGTAATAGTGCAGATACATTCCAGTAAGTTAGTGCCAGTGCAGCCTAAGTGCAAAGTAGTAATGAAGTTCCTTTTGAGTTAAAGAGTGTCATGTTTTCTTTAATTGCAAGATTTCGTTCTAGAACACATAATGCACAGTCAGGTCTTTTGGCATGTACCCACTGTGGACTTTCGCCTCTTGTGTAACTTAAATCTGAAGTTATATGTAATGGACTGAGATTTTGGGTTCCTGAGTGAGAGCCATCATGAGAGATGTTGCCCATACTTTGCTGTCGGTACCTTTTCTTTTGCAGAACCCAACCAAGTTCTGCCGATGTACACTATTCATACTTCAGGTTGAATACATTACTATGTGATTTCTGGCTGGTAGATGTTAGCGACACCTTCATGAGAGTGCTGCAGAGTGTGAATATCCTTTCCTGTATTTGCTTTTAGGTTAGAAAATTGGTTTTAAAAATGCTGATTTCTCGATCAGTGGAAGTGTTCTCTCTCCATCAGAAGAGAATCTTCTAGAACAGTGGTGGTGAACCTACGGCATGCATGCCACAGTGGGCAGGCAGAGTCCTCTCTCTTGGCACACAAGCCAAGTCACCTGAGCAACTGAGCATCGGTTAACCGTTGTGTTTTCTAAACTAAACCCACAGCTTTCAGGTTTAATAGCAGTGTTGGCACTTTGGGATAAGTAGGTTGGTTTTGGTTGCAGTTTATATGCTCAGTCTCTAAAAGATTTACCATCACTGTCCTAAAAAGGATTTGTACTAAGTTCTTTATAAGAGATCAGAAAGGTACCAGGCCTATACACACTTAGCACCTGAAGATGTGTGAATGAACACCTGGTTTGAGGTTGAGGCTGAGCTTTTCCATGATATTTTTACTCTGGTCTTTGAAGTACGATAGTTTTCAGATCCAAAAAAATTGGTTTCATTCCACATAAAATTGTCATGCACTGTCATCTTATAACTAACTGCACAGTTTTGAACTTTGAAAATGTATGCTGAAGAATTGAGTGGGTTTAAGAAAAATCCTTTTAAATATTTGTATAGTTTTGCATGGTCTCATGTAAAGAGTTCTTCTGACCTTTGAGGTGTATCTTTGATGAGGAAATTCTACACGTTGTTCAGTGTTTTGAAAACTTCCTGTAAATCCATGCCTCGCAGGTCGTTTTACCATCCAGTCCAGGTGCTGTCACCTCTGAAGTGTCTGAAGGGTTGTAAGGGGCAGAGCCCCGCAGGTGGCGCCCAAGACACCCAACTCCACCAGACTGTGAACAGCAGGATTTTCTCTGTAGCTCAGAAATCAGACTTGCCACTGAAAACTCCAGACAGAGGAGGTGGAGCTAGGTAAACAGTATCATGCATCCCTCTCTCTTTGTAAAGTAGAGGACAAATGAACACAATCGTTAAAGGATTTTTAATGTGCACAACCAGGAATTAAATCAGTATAAATTACTTGTGAATCCTCTTCCTGTTTAGGTCTTTAATGGTTATGATTTCTTTACTTTTTAAAAGAGGTCAATCATCTTTTGAGCCTGTGAAATTTTAAGTTTCAATTTTGGGCTGGGGATTTGGCTCAGTGATTCTGGCATCTGCCTGGCAAGCGCAAGGTCCAGAGTTCCATCCCCTGTAACCATATACCACAACCGGGCATGGTGATTCATGCCTGTAAGGTCAACTGATAGCCGCACACTACAGTGCCGGGCATGGTGGCTCAGACTTGTAATCCCAGCACTTGAGAGGCAGAGGCAGGAAGACTGCAGTGAGTTCAAGGCTGACCTGGGCTACATAGTGATTTCAGGGCCAGCCTGAAC
Source organism: Petromus typicus (assembly GCA_004026965.1). NCBI lineage: Eukaryota > Metazoa > Chordata > Mammalia > Rodentia > Petromuridae > Petromus > Petromus typicus. The sequence continues at coordinate 11,536 of PVIR01004219.1, read as the reverse complement.
TACAAAATGAGACCATGTCTCAAAAAACAAAACAAAACAAAACAAAAAATGTTACAGAAGTTTTATGGTCATGCCTTTTCTTGTCCCAGAAACAAATTTGGCTTTTATCATGTGCTTTGCTCTTGGAACACCTTTCAAGAGAGTGAAACAGTTTAAAATTACCTTTTATGTTGGAAAACATCTAAAAATGTTTGAGAATCTAGTGATATTTAAAAATAAATGCTACACAAAAGTTTAAAACAGGAATATTAGCAATTTTTGCTGACATAGATCTTGACTCAGACCTTAAAATTATTAGACAAAATAGTAAGATGAATCAGTCTTTGTCATTCTTTAAGTAAATACACCCAAGTTGTGAATTCCCTTAGGAATTGCTTGTTCTCATCCCACAGACTATAGATTCTCACAACTGGATCAAAGCTATGATTTTGTGTATGCAGTTTTAATAGCCAAGTGATTCATTTTTATTGCTATTCACTTAGCAGTGACCTGAGGATATTGCACACACAGTCCCAGAGGTGTAACATCTAGATCAAGATTTGTAAGAATATATAATTAGTAGTTGTATGCTAATGGCTTATGGGGTGAAATGTTGCACTGACCAGGTGTATCATATGTCCTGGTATTATTGAGATTCCTTGGGATCGCAGGAGCCGCTGCTGTCACTCATCCTGTGAGTGCTGGTTCAGAGCTGTTCCCAAGACTAGCCAACTTGCTTGCAGTCCATGAACACAATCACTTCAACAGGAAAGCAATTTTTAGTTTTTTAATCATCTATGAGATGGTGTTTATGTGGTTCATCTTGAACATGGGTCTAGTGGTTTCCAGATGAAAATAACTTGTATTTTAAGCCATAAGACAGTTTTCAGTCAAAATCCAGGATCAAAGCCCATTTTGTTTCCTTAGGGATTCTACCTTGGCCTCCTCGCTCCCACTGAGTGACCTTTTGTCACCTTGCTAAATTCGAGGTTCTTGTTTGTTGTTTGTTGTTGTTGTTGTTACTCCAGTACATTTTCACTTCTTTTCTTTTTAAAAATCTTTTAATGTAGAAAGTCTTCAAATATGCATAAGAGAGAAAATAATTTAATCTCTGGGCAAGTCACCCAGATCCAACAATTACCAGCTAATGACCACATTTATGTTTTCTATCTACCACCTACTCCCCTTCCCTACTGATTAAGAATCATATGCCAGCCTTCAGGTCATTTCATCTTGCAATTTTTTTCTCTTAACTTAGAAACACAAACACATTTATTCGACTGTAGGACTATATGTATATCATCTTCAGAACACTGCTGAATGAGCAGTAAAAATATTCATTTGGCTCTCATAATTCAGTGTATGTAAGTCAGAACTTTGACCCAGCTATAAAGACTGGTAGGAATGGCAAGAGAAAATTAGGAGGACAGTGGCATATCAAATATAATATTTTTATTTTAATAAAAATAATTATCATAATTTCTTGATATCAAATATCAAGTCAATGTTTCCAGCTTCCTGATTGTCTCACGATGTTTTCAGTCCTTTGTTTTCTTAGGATCCTCGTGAAGCTTGTAGATTGTGATGGTCAATGTACATCTTCAGGCTTCTTTTCATCCATCAGCCCTCTTTCTTTTCCTTCCAACTTTGAGGGGGAAGCATCTTGATTATGTGTATTCAGTTTTTCCTGTAGAGTTTTTTGCAAACTAACTTTTCTTGGTTTCATCTCTTAGGCACATTTAACACTCCGTCTTTGTAATGTCTCATACTTTGGTAGTTAGAGTCGGAGTCTGAGTTTGTTATTTTTGGCATGACTTCTTCATAAGCAGCTTCATACATTTCCTTAGACAGACCTACTCTCTGCTTGTCTCTTCTCTGGGATACTGACTGCCACTGATAATCATAGTCTGGATGAATTAATTGACCAGGGATGAAAAATGACAGTATTCTCGTTGTACCGTTATTTCTTCACTTATTTCTGTGACACTTGTAGAGACACTAAGCTTTTTAATCAACTCGTGGTTACCTTAGGACGTAGTTCATCTCAGAAATAAGATTTTCTTTCCAAATTAATGAATTGGTCCTTACCTCCTCCAAAAGTGATCAAACAGTTATGTGGCTTTTTGAGCCTCATTATAAATCCCTAGGCTTTCATGATGCTTTGTGGTTATTTCAGTAGTATCTTCCTTGGTGCTCAAATTGTCTCATCTTCGGGTAGATGCAGTTTAGCTGCCCTCATCTGGTAGTTTCCAAATACATCCTTACACTTTAATATAGTGGATCTTATAAGCTCAATCTTTCAAGTTCCAAATGCTTGTTTCTTCAGGGGTGTTTTGGATAAGAGATGCCTTCCCACTCAAGCTATCCTTCTCTAATCTTTTTAATCATATGTCACACAGAAAAGGCAAAGTATTGTCTTCAAAAAGAGAATAATTTAGCATTAAAACATCTTAATAATAACTGAATTTAGTTATATTATAATTCGAGCCATAGTTTTCTATGTCAAAGATCCTTATGTTCCCACAAGACATAATAATGTATAAAATATCCTTTATGATAACCCAGAAAAACTAGCCATTAATACAGGCATTTTACCTGATCTCCAATGCTAAAATCAAAGCAGGTGCTAAGGCAGCTTTTGTGCAATGATAAACAGAGCCTACATCAATTACTCAGATTTTAATGACCCAAATAAATACTGTCCATGTCAATGTTAGGATCACCTTGAAACCTTGTGTTTGCACAGCTACTTCACATTATAGTATTAGCCTGCATCTGGATACAAACTCAAGGACATTCAGGCCAAGGGTGAATTACCAAGCACTTTTTTTCTGTTTTCCATAGACACTCTTCCCAGTAATCCTTAATCCTGACTTTAAATTTGCCATTGTATAAATTGCCTCATCTTTTGAAACCTTGCTGTAATGTCCACTTTATCTTCAGAGTGTCCATCATAGGGAAAGGAAAAAGTTTGAATGGATTTTAGAGTCTGGTAAGATTTAAAGTAGCACTAGGAGTTTTGACAGCTCTGTACTCTCCTTTTCAAAAGTATCCTGCCATCTGCCAAGTCCAGCTAGTTCCATCGCTAACGCCAGAGGTCCTGGGATTTTTTAGAGAACCCTGAAGATCTAGATTAAAACTAGTAAGAAAAACTCCAAATTATAGAAAGCAGTCTAAATTCTCTACAAACTAGGTTTATATCAGTTTCTGGTACTTTAGTAACTGGAGAGAGAAAATAAGTGCAAGGGATTTGATTAGAGTGCCCAGCCAGGTGAGTTACTCTGGGTTGCCTGTTTTGTCAGCATCTCGGTTGTATCTCACAGGGTGTTCCTCTCTTCATGGGTAGAGAGCTCTGTCTCTCTGTCTCACTGGTCCTTGGGCCTCCTTTTGCTGATGATCCTGAGTGGGCTATGCCTCTGTGACAGGGATAATAAGCAGGAAGGTTGAACAAAAAGTGCAGGTGATCAGAACTTCAGAGTCTGAATATACCAGCAGTGTAACTAGTATTACTGCGAAAGAAGTCCAAAATCAAAACCCATTGCCAAGCAGCCAAGTGGTTTGAACTTGGGTAGTTTTGTACACCTTGGAATCAGAGTATAGGTAGGATTTTGAGCAATAGACAATTACGTGATACAGAAGAACTCATTTAGACAGCTAGACTGATGATTCCTAAAAGTCGTTTAGTATATGAATACTATAATTTCTAAGGCATCTTTGAGAAAATTAAAGACAAATTTTTGGTACATCTATAATAGTTACAGCACAAACAAGGCTACAGAATAGCAGAATTTCATGATGCATTGAGGGACACACAGTAACCCATGGGCTGACAGACGCACATCAGTGCTCAACACCGTTTCTACCATGGCCTCATCTTCTGATTCACTCATAAGGCAAATTCTTTGCATGTTTTAGTAAATGTAAAATTTTTCCTAGTATGGACTTAATATTACTTCCTAAATATTCTTGAAATATGCTATTTCCCTTTCCTATACTTGATCATTGATTCAACTTTATAGTCCTATATGACAGATATATAGTAGTACTGCGTATGAGGATGAATGACTGTGTGTGACTAATGCAGATGGAGGTAGTGAATGACAGTGCTCTTCTGAGTAGAAAGCTACGGCCCCAGATGTCGAAAGATATTAAGTGCTTGTCCTCACTAAAACAGAAAAAAAATGGGTACATATTTGAGAGTGTCGGTACTTTTTGCCAATAGTAGGCTTGGTCTGTTGGTAACTAGCTGAGAGCAAGAATTGTTTCCCAATGAGCTCTTTGAAAAAATAAAAATAAAAAGTAGTGTAATCTGTGATAGAATATACTGACATTCTTAAATATTCACATACTCTGTTAGAGGATTATACATCCTTGTCTCTTGCCATGTGACTTGCAGCAATACCTTTTCCTAAATAAACATGTCCACACCCATCCTCACCTGTCCCCATCCAGTGCCAGCATTGGCCATCTAACCTGATTGGTCTCTACGAATACAGGACAAAACTTTAGTTTTTGAAATAGGATCTCACTCTGCAGCTCAGGCTGGCCTGGAACTCACTGTATAGTCTAGGCTGGCTTCTATCTTGTAACACTCCTCCTACCTCAGCCTCACAAATGCTAGGATTACAGGCCTGTGACACTATGCCCAGTTCCAGGAAAAAGCTTTAACAGGCAAGTTTCTGGAAGCCCTCATGGTCTTACCATCTGCCATATATGTAGCGTACCTCAGTGCTATATCACAACAGCATGTGGCAGCATGGACTCATGACAGGCAGAGGTGTAGCTGGGAGCAGAGCTGCCACAGATGGGCTATAGCTACTTTGAAGAACATGGTCAGGAATACTGTTTCCTCCTCAAATTTCTATAGTGTCTTGGAATGCTGCAGAGATGTGGAATGTCTAAGCATGCCACCAAACATGCAGTTGATCATAACAGTACTTGCTCACTGCTAGATTCAGAGTTAATACCCTTTTGGTCATCAAGAAGATATCTGATTGAAGTAAATTTGATGAGTGTTTGGAAATAGTCACATTCTTCTCTTTAATTCCATGAGATAAAAATACTTCTGGGCATTAGTAATGTTGGGCATGACAGTTGAAATTGCTTTGACCTCACTCATGGTATGATAGATGTATTGCCTGGCCTCTGGTATTGGGCATGACCATCTGCTGTACTTGGTAAGTGGTTGGATAACAGATCTGATGCATGTGAGGCATGTGTGTGTTTGAGTGGCTCAATCTTATTTCTGTGTTTTATCTTGACTGTGAGGAGGTTATTTCTAGGCTCATTCACTGGTTCCAGAGAATTTGGAGCAGAATTGGACCAGTAAAGATTCTCTGAATCTAAATCAGCAGTTTCCCAAGCCACTCACAAATCTGAGCTACCTTAATGTTTGTTGTTTTATGCTATTGCCAATTTCTGACCCCAAATGGATCCTTTCCCCTCCTCAGAATGGTGGTACCCATACAAGACTAAGCACCACCAAAGCCACAAAGGAGACTTTTACTCTTGTCCAGGAATACAGGTGGGAGATAAATTTGCAAATTAATTTCTTGACCTATCAGGGGTTAGCTTCTAGATACAAGTAAAGGAATGAAGGGGAGGAATAGTCTAACAAAGAGGAGCAATGTTCATGTTATCATAGGAACCGGTGTCCATTTTTCAAGGATTCGGGCACGACCTCTTTTTGTTCTTTTATGGTTCTTTCAGTCATTGTCATGGCAGTTGTCAGCTTGCATGTGCTGGGGGGCTATGTCATTTGGCACAAGTGGGGTTATAGTGATGGTACAAGTTGTCTGGCAGTCATTGTGGCAGCTGTCTTAGATCCAGCCTGAAAGGGGGCCTCTGACCTACAGATATTCTATCTTTAAGAATAAGCAAGGTTAAGGTGGTGTAGAGATTCAGGTGATGAGGATACTACAAGGTTAAGAGAGGGTAACACTGCTACCAAGGTTAATGGTTGTTATGCATTTCTGTTTATCAGTTGCTGACTGATACACTGGTTGATCAGCCATGTTCAGTGATACTGAACTGGATTCTGCAGTTTCATAGATCATAACTATGGTGGGATTTTTGGTTTCACTTTGTTCAGAAAGTTTAAAGGCGTTTATCCTAAAAATCCTCTCACCCCCAAATGTTCTCTGTATAAAAAATGTCCATAGAGAACAGGTTACAACTTTAACAAAAAGTCTCTGGTAACAAAGGACTATTCTAAATCTGTCTATCTTCATTAATGATATTTTATGCCAATAAACTCATTAGATTTGAATATATATATATATATATATATATATATATATATATATATATATATTCTGAAAAGAACCATAGACTGAAAAGAACCATAAAAAAACAAAAAGAGGTGGTGCCTGAATCCTTGAAAAATGGACACCGGTTCCCAAGATAACATGAACATTGCTCATATATATATATATTGTTTGTTTGTTTGTTTTTTGTTGAGACAGGGTTTCTCTTTGCAGTTCAGGCTGGCCTTGAGCTCAGCCTCAAACTCACAGAAATCCTCCTGCCTCTGCCTCCTGAGTGCTGGGATTACTGATGTGAGCCACCACCCCCGGCACTGTGGTATGTGGTACTGATTGCTGTTGGGCATGAGTCTCCAGCCTAGTATTGCTGTATGTAATGGTTACTGGGGATTGAACCCAGGTCCTTGTGCCTGCAATACAGGCACCGGAACCACTGAGCTAAATCCCTGGTCCTATAATTTTATTTTTATGATGTGCCTATACAGTTTATTGCTTATGTAGATAACCTTAGTTTATTAAAATTGAATTCCAGCTATTATATCAGTGTGTATTCCCTATTATTATATCAGTGTGTATTCCCTCATAGATAGGTTCAGGGTAGTTCTGATGGTCATATGTTTAGGTGACTTGAAAACAAATTCAATGTTGGAGCTTTTGATCTCAGACTAATTCTTTTGGGCCACTCTGATATGAAAAATTCCACTCTGATATATCTGTAAAATAAGAAAGATTTAAACCTCATTTAAAAGTGTTCATTTCTAGGTTACCTTAGTTAACAGAAATATTTTTAACTTGAGAGTTATCTTCTTTTCCATACTTTAATCAACTGTCACAGAAAGATCAATATTACTACAGAAAGGGACTCTCAGCTCTGGGAATATCTGATATTTTCTTTGAAAGGGGGATTTCTATAAACATAACTTTTTTCCTTTGGAAATAAAAGCTACATCATGACTTTGACTGTCATAGACATAGTCAGGGCTGTGGCATTTTTGCTTAATTATTGTGCCATCTTTGTTAACTGTTGTGTTAATTAGCTCAGTCTTAAGATTTGAAGACTTTCTACATGGGATGTATTTCAACAGATTCAGTTAAGATGGGCAAAGCCCAAGGAATGCATGAGGGGTTTCTAGGCCACTCTGGTATCAAGAATCAGAATGTGGAAAGCTGTGGAAATACTAAAAGTTATTAGAAAGAAAATCGCTGGAAATTTGTTCAGTCCCACACTTGCTTCCTTTCACTCCACACAGTGAATGGTGCCAGCAGCAAAGTCCTCATCCTTAAAATAATTCCTAAATATGAAAATGTGCCATGTGTACCACTGCATCAGCTTTCATTTAGAATGTTCTAGAATGCATAAAAAGTGTTGGGACACCAGATACACTCATGAAGTGAACATTTATAGCTAATACTTAATGTCTTCATATTTTTGAAAATAATCTGACTTATATAAATGCATATATATAAATAAATTTTTTTAGTTTCCATGTCTTTAACTTTTTGAAAGACTACATTACATAAAATGGGAAAACTGGGCCATGGATTTCACAAGCACAAGGGCCTGGGTTCTATCCCCTGGTAACCACATACCATAGTGGGCGTGGAGACTCATGCCCAGCAGCAATCAGTACCACATACTACAGTGCCGGGCGTGGTAGCTCATGCCTGTAATCCCAGCACTCGGGAGGCAGAGGCAGGAGGATTGAGAAAACTGATTATGCTACAATAAAATAGTCATAAAAATGGTACTGACGAACTGTGATACACAAGATAAGTCAAAGACCCTGAGCTCCTTTCCTAAGCATCCTGAAAAGTTTCTTTCATGGATTGGAAATTTTGTCTAACAGCTTTCAGGTCAAAGTACTGTCATTCAACCCATGTAAATACAGGGCGAGGTTGTTCCAGAGCTTCACTGGGTGGCTTTAACTGCTTTAGAAATTCAGAGTACATATCCCTGAAAGAATAGGAGTGCAGTCAGACTAGGCAGACTTGTGAGGAATCCTGGAGTGAAGTGGGCCTTTTCTCCCACTCACACAAATTCATCCTCCCTCCTGAAATAATTAGGTCAGGATTTTGTCAAAATCTTCATTTTTATTTTTTCACAAGTTAAAGTGTGGGAGATATTCATCAGCGGTATGAAAGGAAAGCTCTCAGCAGTACCACAGGGAACCTTTCTGTTTGTGATCGCATCCACCAGTTCTGGTATGTAGTGACACAGATGAAGAGTAATGGTACCACCGTACTCATGTGTGGCTGAGTAGGTTGGCAACCTACCAGGATCTGGATATTCTTGGAACTAAAGACATTCAGAGCCAACACCAAGAATATCTGAGGCAGATGTCACCTTATGGCAAACTCAGTCCTCATCTTCCAGATTATTCTCATAGGAAGAAGCCAAGGATGAACATTTGCAGACTGCCGCAGCCCCTGCCCAGCCCTCCTTGTGAATCTTTCCTAGGAAAAGACCATGAGATGCCCAGTAGGGCTTGGAACCTGTTTGCTTTGTGGTTTCCTGTGCCCATAGCCTTTCTGTGCTTTCCTTAGCCCTTCCACCTCAGTGCTTCCCTTTTTTCTCATTCTTAATCTGGTTCTGGATTTTGAACTCTCTTGCTAGGGCCCTGGACTCCTGCTTCCTTCGTGCCTGCTCCTTTCAGCAAGCAGGGCTGGATTATTCCCATTCTCACTCATTCATAGTGCCCGAATGAGAAGCTAGCACCACGTAGATGGCAAGACTTGCCCTCTCTGAGACTGTTGCTGCAGAGGCTTTCTCACAAGGCAAGTCCCCGGGTCACAGACAGTGGTGCCAGCCTGCAGACACCCAAGTGTGTCCCCTGCCTGGTAGGAAAAACAGTCCTGCTGCTTGCCTGGGCTCACAGCCAAAGCCCTTTCCCTTCTTAATCACTGTGCTTTCCCTGCTGAGAGCCCTGCACACCTCATAAGTGGGTCTGTGTGTGTTATGCAAGAGAGAAAGGTCCCAAGTATTTCTTTAGGAGCCAGTCAGTCATTAGTTGTGTAGTATTTGGAAGTCAGTGGGAGTCACTGAACCTTGCTAGTGACAGATCTTCCTTGTGCCCTTTAGGAATGAGAGTCTCTTCCAGCCCCCAAATCCCCTGATATTTAAAGAAGCACCTGCTTTTTTCTGGTCTAACCCAAGCCCAGGGATTGTCATACACAAATGACTAAAGCCAAATGAAGAAGCCATCAGCCTTATTTTATTCCCTTAATATTAGATGCCCTCTTAGGTGGGAATTATGAAAACATCTAATTCAATTATTTTCCTTCTGAGCCTCTGTCTAACAGACTAGAGGAGTAAGTTTGTTTTTTCCTCTTCTCTTTTGGGCATGCACCAAGAAACAGTTCTCTAATCCCTTTACTGAATCTTCATGTTCCAACTGGGAGATGGAAAAAGATGTAGGCTTTTGTAAGTGTTTTGTTCCTGTGCCATTTGGCCCGTTCTTGTGTTTTTGGCAAAACCAGTTCTTGCAACCCAAATTACTGTGCTTCCCTACTGGGAGTCAATAAGAAAATGGTCCTCTGTGTGAATGTGCCCCTCTGTGAGGGCCATGAGCACAGGACCCGCAGCCTTGTCCGGAAGCGTCAACCACAGGTGGTCCAGTGTCAGTCCTAATCCATAGCCGCGGTTTCCTTGACGCCAGTGCTTGCTTAAGCTTTAACCCAGCAGGACAACTGTCTTTCTGTCTTTTAAAAAAGAGATGTGACTTGGTGAACAGGTATAATCCATCTCCATTCTGCAGAGCTAGGTTGAGTGTTGATGTGCAAAAATGTACCCTTTGGATGTGTGTAAATCAGGAGGAAACTGTACTAAATGATAAGGGAGAAAACACATTGATGTAATTTCTCAAATCCTACCAAGCTGGTACACAAAGTACTGAGTGCTGAATTTTCATGGGATAAATCTTTTTTTTCCTAAAAATGACTAAAACCAACAGCCCTGTAACAGTTGACTGGCTGAAGACCATCTGGACTGTTTGGCATGGTAGTGCTTTTTCCTATGGATGCTGACAGTGGGCCTACCCACTCACACAAATAGGAGTCAGCTCACACAGTTCAGAGATGGGCAGACTTCTCAGCTTGGAACTAATCTTATGAACCTATGCTGTGTTCTCTTTTCTTCTAATTTTATGCCATTAGAGAGAAGGCAACATAATTTAACAATTGTACAGAAAGGAAAGCTGATTGAGAAGCCACCTGCCTTCTCCACATAGTAGACGAACTTCTTATAAGTGGCCTGAATAGAGGAGGCCTGAAAGAGTGGAAACCTGTATATTCTTTGCAAAAGAATTAAGAGAATGTTAGGCAAAATGGCTAGAATGAACACTACATTTTTGTTAGAGAAATCTTTCAGGTAATAGCAAAGCTTTGTCACCTTCCTTGGTGATGACTGTAGGTAGAGGATGACCAGAGCAAGAACTCTGGGATAGATTAATTATTCTTTTTTTTTTTAAGGTTTTTTGAGACAGGGTCTCACTTTGTGGTTCAGGCTGGCCCTGAGCTCAGATTTAAGTCACATCAGCAATCCTCCTGCCTCTGCCTCCCGAGTGCTGGGATTACAGGCGTGAGCCACCACGCCCGGCACTGTGGTCTGTGGTACTGGTTGCTGCTGGACGTAGTCTCCACACCCAGTATAGGTATGTGGTGACCGGGGATCGAACCCAGGTCCTTGCGCTTCCATGACAGGCGCCGGAACCATTGAGCAAAATCCCCGGCCCTGAAGATTAATTATTCTTATTCACCCTCCTGTCTCTGCACAGATATAACCTCAGCTCCAGATTTTTTTAAAATAGTCACATTTGCAATCTGCTCACAGATGCCAGTTCACCAGTGGGACATAGATCCTCGAGGACTCTGAAGTTACTACACAGGACTACACACCATTTGACCAAATCCTGTCTGTAAAATGAATAACTTCTTGGATATATATTTTTTCAGATAAAAGTAAATGCAGTTGCAATTAATAATTACTAATGAATTAAAAGGCATTATTAATAATTAGGAAATTAGTGTCATTAGGTGGTCTCAAATAACAGGATAGGCACAGAATCAATTGCATGTTTAAATATCTTGACATTAGCTAAGAGTCTTCATATTCAAAAGCCTGAAGTCACAGATCTATAAACTCAAACAGGCCTCATCTTCATCTGTTGCACTTTGTTGCAGGTATTTTCTGAGACCAAATTATACCTGTTCCTAAGAAAAGCTGAGGAACCCATGAAGTCTTCACATATATCAAGCTCCTGACAGCATCTATGACCCCTTCATTTTTTTTTTTTTTT
>PVIR01004218.1:0-81517 GCA_004026965.1 Petromus typicus | reverse complement strand
AGCTCAGCCTCAAACTCACATCACAGCAATCCTCCTGCCTCTGCCTCCCGAGTTCTGGGATTACAGGCGTGAGCCACCACACCCAGCACTGTGGTATGTGGTACTGGTTGCTGCTGGGCGTGAGTCTCCACACCCAGTATTGTTATGTGGTTACTGGGGATCGAACTTGGGTCCTTCCACTTGCAAGACAGGCGCCAGAACCACTGACCTATATCCTCGGCCCAACACACATATTTCTTTTCATTTTGTGCAATATGAGATCATTTCCTACTATAAAATCTAAATTTATAGATAAATGTATGTTTTATGAAATAAATCTTTAATCAGAAATGTGGAATGTATATATGTATCATTGTTTAGAGTGTAAGAAATTTTGTATGATGATAAGGAAATACAGAACCAGGAAAGAATGAAATGTGCATGCAACTTCAAAATAGTGATAGCTTGAAAATATTGCTTTACTTGTTATATTTATCTAAATGAAAATAATAATTTTTCTCTCTAAAAAAAATGAGATCTTCCATGATCTAGTCCAAGGGCTTCAATTTACTGAGAAAACTGGAAGCCCTTAAAGTTTTATATTCAATAAATGTATAAAACCAAAGTTTGGTTGGCAATATGTTATATTCGCAAATAAAGTTTTAAATCTTCTTCAGCTCTTTTCTGAAGGAGAAAAATTAATTGAATAAGCTAAATTTAAGGAATATCATGGTATTCTTGCAAGTAAAATAAATTGAACATTGTGGTTGATATCACAAATATTTTAGAGAAATTTGACATGACACCGGAAAAATTATATTATCATCTGTTACATAACAAACATAAAGTTTACAGGATACTGTCAACAAATATCTTTATCAGGATCAGGTTCTATTAAATAGAAAGATATTTAATTGATGATCTAAGAATACACAGAATTCTACGTTATTTTAGGTATGTGTATTAATATATGTATATATATTAATATACAACTATCAATTTATGAAAAATAATTTTCTGTGGAAAATTAATACTATCTGAATGAAATATTTTAATTGCTCATTTTGCATGGATAGTCTGCAATGAAATCCTACTTGCTCCTCCGTGTTTACTCTCACTCTCTGGAAGTTAATGTCCCCATGCTTTACAGAACCTTCATTCCACTCGTGTTGCATACTACATGGGACTGAGTTAGTTCTAAGACCTGTTATTGTCTCTGTTAATGCAATTTGTATATAAGAATCTAGTTCCCCATCAGCTGAAATGCATGAAAAATGAGCAGCTGAGAACCAGAGATTTATTTCCTAGGTGTATGAAGGGGAAAGGATAGAATCCTATTTTTTCTGAAATAGTTGCTTTGAATGCTATTAGCATTTCTTCTTACGGTGGTGGCCTTACAATGGTCATGTCCTCAAATCTTTCAGTTAAGTGTATTTCTTCCTTACTTGTTCAGCGGAAGATTTTTTTTTTTCTCAATTCAAATCTTTATTGGTACATTATATATACACATCAGGATGGCACTCAACAATGAGAATTTGTACCAGTACATGACACAACTTAATTCTTGTTTTTTCCCATGCCCTTACCCACACTATAACCCCCTTGTATACATAAGCTTTGTTTGCTTTCTTTTTTATTATTATCTCATTATTTTACCCCTTGTTATTTACCCTTACATTCCAATTCTCTTTGAATATTTTCTATTTCACAATATCTACCATATATTCTAGAACCCATTTACATCTTCATTTTCTCATACCAGAGAAAAGATATGATTTTACACATCTTTGACATATTTGTTTCACTTATGAAGACATGTTGAGGGTACATCCATTTGAGTATAAGTGACTCAATTGTATCATTTTTTATGGTAGAATAATATTCCATTCTAGAAAAGAACTACATCTTTTTTATCCAGTCTCCAGCTGAGGATTTTATTTTGACTCCTCCCCAAACTCAAGATGACAGAGCGAATTTTATGTGGAAAAATGATCACTAGAATAGAAAAAAAAATTACTGTAAGGATGTGTATATTAATAGTAAAGCTTCTCTGGGCATGGTGGTGCGTCCTTGTAATCCTAGCAGTTGGGAAGAAGAGGCAGGAGGATCACTGTGAGTTTAAGGCTAGCCTGGCTACAAATTGAAAGCTTGTCTCAATAAGTAAAAAACAAACAAACAAACAACAACATCGAAATATTAATGCTTAGCTAGAAAAATGATAGGTTATCCACCTGTTAAAAGTCAGATAGTCAAGAACTTACCAAAAACCAATCTTAATAGTAGTTTTTTTGTTTGTTTGGTTTTTTTGTTGTTGTTGTTTTGTTTTTCTTGAGAGGTCAAATGTTTGTGAAAAGCTCTAATGACTCCAGAGTGTTTCATTCTTGTTGTTCCCTATTCAACATAATTCTTTCCCAGATGTATAGTACATTAGAACACACCCAAGAAAGTAGAGTAACAGTCACATTTAATGCAGAGTTTAATACAGTGAGTGAGGCTAGGAATCCTCTTCTCCAAATTCACTTGTGTTCCTTTTGATATCAAGATATGAACTGGATGAAAGTTACCTATCCTAGACATACTATCCTCTAGTTGGTCAGAATAAGTTCTTGTGCACATCTGGTTGAAAGGGAAATAAGGAGCCACAAACAACAAATTCAACTTGGACCAACTGGGAAATTCTACTGGCAACATGATTTGAGGTCTTAAACTGAGAAGGGGAGGAATCCTTTAAAATGCTCCATTTTTCTTTTTGCAAGTCACAGTCTTGTGGACTGTTTCCAGGAATCCAAGCTTGAACATCTGGGTGATTTTCCTATTCCAGTATTCTTCTTACATCTTAGATGAGAACCAAAGAATATTCCTGGGGTATGATTTTTCCCAAGCTTCTACCTGCCAAAACTCTGGCAATCAAATACAATTTTAAGTTATTTAGCCTCTTTCACTCAAAACCATGGTTTCTTTGGCAGTATAACTCACAAGTAAATTGATCTGTACTAGGATCATTTTTTATTTGATTTCAGCATCATGCATCAATAACCATACCTACAGCTTTCTATGTGTGCTGTTTTTTAAAAAATGTTGTTCTATCTCTTTTCTTCTTTTCCCAACTCAATTCTGTGATTTTATTGGACTCCTTCCTTGCATACCTTTCCTAGAGTATAAGATAAATAAATATATTCTATGGTTTTGATAAAGACCATGGATTCCGGACTTAAATTATTTGTGCCATAGACTGAAAATTTAATTGGTTAATGAGTAATTTTATCAAGAGTTTAATGAATTATTTGAATAGTGGAAGTTGAGAAGCAAATGCCTTTCTAAACTGTATCTGATCTGCAGTGTCTATCTTCTGTTTTATTTGAGTTTTCTGACTGGGAGTTTGAAATTGTCTTTTGAATTTGAAGCCATATATCACACAAGACACACAGGTAATGATACAGGAATGTACAATATGCGATTTTCCCTGGATAATGACATCACAATTCATTTTTCCATTGTGAGTTGCCTTTAGGATCTTCTCTGTGTTTTCTTTCTCCTGGATGTTACCTAACTGTCTCCCACCGTATGGAGCAATGTGTCACTATGACAAAGGGTGTTGTCATGGTTCACATAAAGGCTTATCAGTGACACAAGTGGAATTCTGTTTCCCATTGTCTGAGTTTATCAACTCTATAACTTCTCCCGTTACCATCAGCAGCAGTTTTACCAGCCTCATTACATAAAATGGATTATAACTATTTCCATTTCAGCCTCTGGTCAAGTTTCTTGACATCTCTACAACCGTCTAAGTCAGCACCACCACTGTAAGCATTTTTTCAGCACTATCCTTCTGTGAGTTGCTTCACTATCAGCTCGGTAACATTATCATAATAAAAACCCTAAAGTTTCAAATATAAAGTTTCAATTTCTTGTTCGCATTCCATACACACTACATGTTATCTGGTGGTTTCTCTCTGGATGGTCCTCATTCATGGATGAAAGCTCATGGAAATGTTGCATTTTAGTGTTTAGGTTAAGGTACTATTGGGAAAAAAATATTCATTATTGGCTTTTATATGAATTACTCCTCATAGTATTTATGATCACATTCTATGAGCAACCATAATTTCAGCAGAACAAGAAAAATTCTATTTTACATGTCCCTACAAAAGAAAAGCATATAAAATATTTTGTGTTGAGAGAACATATTAGTCACAGAGGGCTTTTCAAATACAAGAAAACATCACAATGTGCTCCACTGAACCACAGAATCTCAGATGGGATCTCTCTCTCTCTCTCTACAGATAGATAGATAGATAGATAGACAGACAGACAGACAGATAGATAGACAGATACATATTGATATAGATATGTATTATTGCTAAAAATATTATTTCAGGCTTTATTTTAGCATGAAAATGAGTTATATCTCAGATAAGTGTCTTTAATCCACTTTATTCATCAAATTTATCATTTCATGTAATGTAGGTAACTGGAAATTGGCCACACAAGCTTTATCCATTACTAACCTCGTGAACACAAAGCAAGTCACTTCCTCTTTTAAAACTTCATCAACTTCATTTCTCAACCACTATTGCTATTGATGAACTAGAAAGATAATTATTCTTCTCTGTTAATGTTCACATACCATGCAGCCTTCTCATGGGTAAAGCGATTTGGCAAATATGTGCTTTTATTTACAACATAACTGTTTAAAATGCATTGGTAGTTGAAATTTAAGTGTAAAAGAGTCACAGTATCAAGTTTTAATCTTTTTTCCATCATACCTATAGTCTTTTTATTGCAATGAAATTATTTTTATCGTTATATGTTATATATTATCACTTCAATACTAATGATAATAAACACCTCCATAACTTATGAAGAAATCAATTTAGTTTTTGCTCTTGTTATGTTTATACTGGACAGTTTTTCCACTGATTCATCAGGGCATCACTCTACATTACATCTAATAATACATTATGATTATTACATTTGCCATTACCAAATTTTATTTTGTATTTCAATTAATTTTAGTATGATCTAAAATAAGATGGCTCTGGATGTCAAGCGGGTGTTTTCCATTATGATTCCTGATTTATATCCCAAAAGGCTTCCTGCCAAACCCCTTGTCCTTCTTCCAGTTGGCGCTGTTGCATCGACCACATGAATGCCAACATTTCAAGTACCTGCCAGTAGGATTTGTAATTTCTTTTGGGAAGAGAACATTCCTGAATATTCCAGAGAATATTCCTTTGTATCATTTCACAAAATCTAACACCCTGTGCTATTTTTGCTAGATGCACCATATATCTCAGTATAGGTTGACTGATTGATGGGTAAGAGGATAAAATATATGTGTGGCTAGACATTGCTATGCATTTGCCATTAATGTATCTTTTTGGCAAAAGAAGCGTAGCATCATCTATTCAGTAAGCATACATTAAAAACAACTCTAAAAGTAAAACTATCCTACAAGTTATCTTGAATAATTCATACACGTATTTTTAGAGGTTCTTAGTACTATTTTGAATAAGACCATGAGTAATTATAGAAAGAGTATATACTAAACAGATTCACTAGAACACAGATAAAATGTTCATTTCTTGCAATGTATTCAACTCATTTATCCTAAGGGTTTGTTTCTGAATAAAAATATTTGTTTATCTGTTCTAAGTTGTCATAGTCTATGTTTATTTGAAGTCCTGATTTACTCAAATATCCAGTTTAATCTGAGATCACTCAAGGCTTCGATTTAGTATCATTATACCAAACTAAATGGTGGTTTCACTAAATGTTATACTGTATCTTTTTCATATTAGTACAACAGTGGTGACAGAGAATTTTATTTTTTATTCAATGGTTGTTTTATAAAAGAATGTGTGTCAACGTTATCCTTCTTGATGAAAGAGTAGTGCTATAGTGTATTTTTAAAAAAATTCTTTATTTATTCCTCAGTTTTTGTGCACTTGGCTGTTTCCAAGATTTATCTGTTACTGTTGCTATTATTTTTGCTATAAGTGTGGAGGCATATATCACTGTGGTATGATGTTTTTAATTGTTTTGGGAAGAGATAAACAAAGCTACTCTCTCAGTCAAGTGGAACCTCTATTTTGTGTTGTTAAGAAATCTCCACACTGATTTCCACAGTGATTCCACAATTCTACACTTCCATTGGTAGAGAAGAAGACTTCCTTTTTCACCACAGGCCCTCAAGCATTTATTAATTTCTTGACAACAGCCATTCTTTCTTGGGATGAGGTGAAACTTCAGTGTTGTTTTAATTTGTATCATTCTCACATCCAGTGATGTTAAATATTATTTCATACAATTATTTGGCATTTACTCTTCTTTATCTGAGAAAGTCTATTCATTTGAGATCCTTATATTGGACTGAGTTTTTAAATCTAGAGCATATTATTTTAATATTCATATATTGCAGATATTTGTTCTTTGAGGAGTAGCTGGCAAATTTTTTTTCCCAGTGTATATGTTGTCTCTTCATTGTTGGTGATATTTTTTCTGTGTACTATGGAGACATTGAGACTTTTGTGTTTGGCCATCAGATCTGTACAGGTACATAAAATATATCACACAGTTTTCTCAATTGCCAAATGAAATTGATATGAAATAAGTCTTTCATGATCATTCTCAACACTTTGTTCATTGTCATCCATAATAAATTTGACCTTCTGGCACCCTGAAGTTAGTTTGACAGAGAAAACATGAGAAGAGGCAAGTTCCTTACTGTCGTTTGAAAGGTTAGCAAGGCCAGAATGCTGCTAGTTTTACTTTGTCATCCAAAGCCAATGATATTTTATAGATCTGAAGATAATCGGTTTGCATCACTGAGCTAAGACCATGAAAGTGAAGCCCTCAACCTTCTGTTGGTGAAACCTACAAATGTTTTCATTATTGATGAAACTTACAGATATTGTCTAGTGTTTATAACTGTAGCAAATCTTAGCCTGTGCTGACTTATAGAGAAGAAGGTGAACCTTTGTTTTCTAACAGAAGAAAAGGCAATGCTTTAGTGATCATGCTCTATTTATCCAATACAAAGCAACATATAAGAATTTGCTTGATCATTTTCTATATGAAACGACAATAAATGCTTAATATATTTTCAAATATATATTATACAACAAATCTAATCAAAGTATAGTGAACTATTTATAGTGTACCAAGTACAATATAATAGGAATTTCAAGCAGGCCTTACATCATTTTCTTTATAGTGTTAGTATCAAGATTAAATTTTTGATAGACAATAAATCTGGGGAATAATATGTGATAAGTGGCTTTTGTAGAATAATTAACAAGTGATAAGTCAAATTTCAAAGTACTTTACCCCTTCAGTACATTCAAGTCTTTCACATACAGGCGTTCATATTATATAAAGGGAAAACTGAGCCGATTGTAATAACCATATTGTCTATCCATTGACATTATCCAGAGAGTATAACATGGATTGGAGTATAGGGTGAGTCCTCTTTGCTATATGTAGGGGAAGTAGTCAAGTGTCAGAATCTTAAAACAAAGGCATAGAATTCATCATTAGTTTTTAATAAATGTGAAAACATAAAAGAAACAAAAAGCTATCTATAACAATAAGTGCATTTATATAAAATATGGCAATTACATATTTATGTGGCTGTCATATATCCTTAAATATCAACAGTGGAATAATGTACCTATTTCATTATGGAATACTGAGTGGCTCCAGAGCTAAGAGAGACATGATTTTTATATGGAGTGATTAAAATTCTGTGTAAGTTTCTTTCAGTCACTGTTAATAAGCTCTAACTCCCTTTCAGCAAGGCTATATAATTTACCTTTTAAACACTATAATCTAGGTTGCTGCACTGATTTTAACAATAGACTGTTGTGGGTCTCTTACTTCTAAAATATTTGATTTTTTTTTTTAGTGTACATCATAATTGCAAATTTGTAGAGTATAGCCAAATGACTTGAATCTGTACAAAAATACTTTTGCACTTGAATCTATACAAAATCCCTTTTGAACAATGTTCCTTTGCTCCTTTCCAGTGACACCTATATAGCATGGATATTGTGCTTGCCATATGGCTAAATGGCCTGTCACTGAGCGTCCCATTTAATTTTTGTTATCTTGCTACGCTGATCTGAATAGCCAGCTTTGAACAAGAAATAACTCTTCTGCTGGCAAAAGTCAATGCTCCATTTAAAAAGTTGACAAAGTGTTAGTAGAAAGAGCTTGAAGTTAATTGGCAGCAAAACAAATGTACGGTGTTATGTCAGGTTGTCAGGCAGCTATGTTGTGTGAACTCTGAGCGAGTGTCATCTCGGAGAGGTTGACCAAATTTGTCACTTGGGCTATGCAAGACAACACAGAATAACAAGATGGATTTTCCCCAAAACTACTGAAACATAAAGTCACCTCTCAATTCTTAAAACTGACAGGCCTATTAGAGGCCAGGATGTCAAACATTCTACCCAGTGAAGAAGTGTCTGTTTCATACAGTTAATACTGATTATTTAACTCTTCTTTCAAATCAAGAGTTCAATGCTTCATAAAGCTGAAGAGTAAGATTTGAACACCTCTTATTTTAAAAATTACTCATTTATTTTTGCATATTCCCCCTTTTCTACAAAAATAGCATGATATTAACTTGTGATGAAATGTATTCAACTTCTGAGCAATACTATTAGCTTTCTTATATCAGAGTCAAATTTAATATTCCTACTCCACTAGGCTACATTTTACTTCAAAGAATTTCTCAAGAGTGGACCATATTTTATTGTCTTGGCAAAGCTTCATTTGTCAGTGGTATTCAGACCTTGAGTGCACTTTTAACCTGCACACTCCTGTTCAGTGGGATACTGTCTTGATAGTTACCCAAGTTAAATCCATGGCTTAAATGTGGGAAGAGTTTTACATGGTGCCAGGTGGAAAGAGACAAAGGCATCATGGCACAATGAGTATGGAATTCCACAGGATGAAAAATTATTCTTTCAAAATAAGCATAACAAAGATAGGGTAAAGATAAGATTAAGCTATGCTTTGTGCTTAATGTGAAAGGATTTACATGTTACTAAATATCATCAGAGTTCTTTTATAGAATTATTTCCCAAATCTCAGGGTGTCATGGTATGCCAATGCTAAGATGCATGAGAATTTAAATAATGTTCCATATCCATCGATATTTGAATTTCTCCTACATAATGCTTGAAGCTCTAATAGGTGAGCTTACTGTGATTATCTGATTTTTCATGTTGGCTGATGGCAGCCACTTCAGTTTTCAGATTTGTCACAGTTCTTTTCCTTAAGTTCATCTGTAGACATGACCTTTGTATTTACCCACTCAGGTTGGTTCTGACTTCCCTGCCACATGACAGATCATAATTATTCCTGCTATCTTTTTCTTCAAATTTTAAAGCATTTGAATTACATAATTTTTCCTTAGAATATTTTTCTAGATTTTTTTGGTTTTCTTTTCATCCATCTTTCCATAATATTATTTCAAATTTCTGCATTATATGTCTCTTTAAATTTGATTATGGGCAATCTATATGCAAATAAATGACAGAGTTAGATCATATATTAACTTATTCTAGGACATTTTCCTGAGGAGATCATTCTTGATTAGATATCTGCAGTCAAGGCAAAATTCACTCAGCTTTTGCTCACTATTGATTTATTTAAACTACTTTGCCTTTTATTTCAAACTCATACTAAATGTGAAACATGCATAAATATTTGAATAGGTTAATTTTTTAAAAGACTGGTAGCAGAGGACCATAATGCATAATAGATATTGTGAATAGGAAGTAAATGTCCAAGTGGAAATAGGGAGCGGAGTGGGGCCAAGGAAAAATTGAAAAGAAAAAATATCATGAGAAAAGAAGGGGAAATGGAAACAAAGTCTTTGTGAATGAGAAAGGGTGGGGGGTTGAGGGGAGTGCAGGGGAATGGGAAAAAAAATAAAGAGCAAGATACATCACATAGAGGTACAAGATCCTAATGATGAATATCATCCTATGTACACCTAAAATGTACCAATAAATTTAAAATAATAAAGAAAGAAAATAAAGAGATTGGTAGCACATTGCACACTTATCAGCTATAAATACACTCCAGCTCAGTCTACATACTAAACTATGTATAATATCACACTACTTCTGATTGGGTGTTCCTTTGTGAAAAATATTTACCACTATTTCTGATTTGAGTATATCTAAAATTATAAGTACAGCAAAGATAAAATGCTAACATTCACTTAGATTGATCTTTTTTTGTATTTCCTTGTATCTGGCTTTCTGCTAAAATGCACACTTACGTTTTGAAGTTTTCAGATGAAATACAAGGTATTTACCGTCAAGGAAATCTCCTAGGGAAAACTACATCTGTTCAACAATCTTTAAAACAATACTTGAAGTTCTCAGCATTTTAAAATTCTGAACCAGCTTTGGTGATAACATTATAAGATGTGAAAAATCCTCCCAGGAGCATAGAGTGCTGTAGAGGCATCTAGTTAGTTGGAGTTATAAGAAATAGATTTCTTCTTAAGAGAAGACATACACATGTAATGTGTATCTCTTAAAATTGTTATTTGTTCTCTTTTTGTTAAAACCCTACTCTTGACTCTTCAGAAAACCATACAGGTCCCAAATTTTACTTTAATCAATATACCACATAATATATAATGAGTTGTACATAATTTACAAGTGTTAGATTCTTACATGACAGAGAAATTATCACTTCACCTACCAATAAAGTCTAGACATGGCTCCTACTAGTCTTTGTGAAAGAGTATAATATACAAATTTGGCTAGTAGAACTACACAAGAATCATCTAGATACCAAACAGCAGAGTGAACATAAGTTAATATAGCAACATGTTTTTTTGTCAAAAATTAATCCCATGAAAAGAGAGCCCAAAACACTCACCTCTGCTCAGACCTTACTTACCATCATAGTAGCATCACTGAGTTTGAATTTTTTGTGAATTTTGTAAATACTACTTTCTGTGGAGAAATAACCCTTGGGGTTAGTTATTTCTTTATTCTATTATCAGGTCTTTAACTGATCACAGAGGGTAGATATTTAAGATTTGGAATTACATCTATGTCTTGACTGACAAACATACTTTCCTCAGATCCATGAGCTGCCCAATCGTTATTATCCATCTTATTGGATTTGATGTCCCTGGAAAAGTGATTGGAATATGATGACAATCTACTTAACAGTAACTTAATCAATTGAGTTTCATAGGTGAATGTGCCCTTGGAAGCAGGCCTAGTTTGAGTAAATGAGTGACTCGGGACATTCTGTTGAAGCTGTCCCTCTTGCCCAAAGTTCTTCCTCCACTCTGTGCTTTCTGGCCACTGTGAGATAGACAGTTTGCTTCACCATTCCTTTTTCTATGATGCTTTGCCTTGGGATCCACTGACCATGGACTGAGGCCCTTGAAGCCATAAAGCAAACTTGGCCACTTCTCCATTAAATTTCCCTGGTTCGTTGTATTGCCTGACCAATAGAGTATATATATATATATATATATATATATATATATATATATATATATATATATAAAAGTAAATGTTTCATGATACTCCACATTCCTAAGGATGGCTCACATTAGCTCCCTATTCATGTACTATGTTTTTTGTTTGGTTTGGTTTGGTTTTTTTTTTTTTTTTTTTTTTTTTTTTGCTAGAGAATAAATATTGAATTTGTGTTCTCTGCGTTTGTGTGTTATGTTTTCTTCTAGTCAAAACTGTAAATTTCTTTAAGGTCTAACATTACCTGAGAAAGGCTCAGAGTGCTTGGACCCAAGCAGGGAGCCTTGAGGGGACTTCATTGTGTACCCAGACAGTGGTCATTAATCAAGAGAGAAGCAAACAAAAGAATGTATGAAAGGATAGATATCTTACCTTTAGAGAACAAAATGTGTATGAGCAGATAGATTTTACGGTGGATCTGTGTTGTCTGACACAAACAAAGATCAGTTCTGTGCATCACAAGAAGGAAGAGAAAGGTTGGTTTCCTGATGCGATTTAAGGAGGAGGAGTTCTGAGGAAATACCACTTGAGCACTTCTAGAAAGATGGTCAGGCCCTGGTGTCGTCAACTCCAACCATCATGAAGACTCAAAGATTATGTGCCAGGAGGGGAATTGCATAGAGAGAAGCTGGAGGTTTCACTATTTTTCTTATGGAATCTGACATCTACTTAGTTAGAGTTACATATTCTCAGAGAGGTTATTGGATCACAGGGACAATTAGCTTATCAGTACAGCTTTTAAAAATTATTATTTTAATTATTTCCACATTTAAATATATATATATATATTCTATCTCATTTGATGTATATTGACTATATCCTGTATTATATAAAATACCTTATAAACTAGAATTTTGAAAATAAGTTAAGAAATGGTGATTTTCATACAAAGCAGCAGATTGAAATCATTATAAATCTGTTACTTTAATAACTGTAACTTTTCGTTGTTTTGTTTTTACCTTGGACATATTTCCTATAATTTGTGACAAAGATGGCTATCAGTCTTACTGATATTTTATCCTACCGGTTTACCTTAGAATAAGAATAATATTTTAATGAAATTTATCAGGAAATTAATGGGAATATTACAGGTCTGTTTAGGCATGAATTAAAGCTAAAGTGTTTTTTTGTTGCTGTTGTTGTTGTTGTTGTTTTTTAAATATTCTGGTTTCCAACCCTGGCATTTTTGTTTCTCTTTGTTCTTACTGTATTTTGTGGATTATGAAACATTTCAGAATTAGTATCAAATTACTTACACCTTTAGGAGTAATGAAATGAGTGTAAAGAAAATGCATGTACACCAATAAAAATAAAGGTCTGTTTAAAATACATTTCTGAATGCATTTGCCATAATAATTAAGCTGTTTTAAGCTCAATTGCACTTGTATTTGCTTGTTAGAGAATTTCAGGGTGAGGTGTGTCCATGACCATCCAGGGACTGCTTGGGCTCTGTTTCTGAAAACCTCTATTAAATAGTATAAACATGGCTCCAGCAAGAATGACTGCTAACCTGCAGTCACTGATTCTAAAACACAAAAGATTTCTGTTCACAAAAAATAATTTCAAGAGATAGACACCTTCAGAACACAGATAGACAAATCAAAATCTAATCATTAGTGTGGCTAGACACTTTGGGGAGAGAAACAGTAGCAGCTAAAATATTCCACTTCTTGATTATGCTTATTCATAATTTCTTTTATGTACTTTGATATGATTAATACTATGATTAGTACTTTTTGCTAAGTTTCTGGCCTGAAAACCCATTCTCATACGGGTTTACTCAGGAATAAAAAGAGATGTTTACATTCTTTTGGAAGACACATGTTTTCTACATTTCCAAGGCTAAATCCAGAATCATATGAAATACCTAAAGTTACTGAATCTTGCAGTGACAGAATGAATATGTGGTGATAGACAAGAAGTTTAACTGTTTGATTTATTGCACCCATGAGGCCTAAATGCATTGGCCACAGCTGCCAACACACCTTACTAAAGATAGCAGCCAGATAGAGTCAGACAGGGTGCCCTTGCAGGCGAATGGAATGGTAGTGGTCTTGAAGGGAAAAAATCTAATGTTTGAAGAAGCATGACTGAAACTTGGAAGCCAGCACTAGCAGAGACAATTTCATGATTGATAGCGATGTCTGCTGTACAGGGACAGAAACTATAATGCTTATAAATCTTGGTTTTGAAAATGCTACATAAGACTTGATAGCGAATATATGACAGCCCCTGAATAATCTGCGTCAGAAGCTCATAGTTAGAGAGTCTTGGCAAGTGCCCGGAGTTGGTTACTTGACAGCCAAGAGTGGGACTGGGGAACTATGCCAGAAAAGAGGTTCCTGATGACACGTAGCTGAAAAGGAGTTTAAGAAAAATTCAGTGGAAAGACATACAAGCAACATGTAAAATTTTCAATAATCTTAATGTTGAAATGAAGAAGAAATACAGAACGGTGGCTTCAGGAAGTTGTACCACACAGCAAAAACTGCTGGCCAGAAAACCACTAAGCATATTTTCACATGAAATGGAGGGAAAATGAAGATGAGAGGAAAAGGGAGATTATGTTATGAAAGACTGTGATCATTGATGAATACAGGAATAGGTATATATAATAGAGAGAAAAAAATTCTATTCTTTTCTCTTCTTCTACAAGTCTGGGGATGAAACCCAGAGGCTGGAAAGCACTCTTGGCATGAACAACATCCCCAGCCTTCAATGAAATTCTTTACACATGTGCTACAAAGGGAAATCTGAAGTCAAAGGCAATCATTCTACTAATAGTAAAACATTTTACAGGTAGAGACAGAAAAATTATTTAATGTGATTTCATGAAAGGTGAACTTTCATATCAAATTTAAACTCATAGTCATATTATAAAATAGCTGGAGTAGTATTACACTTTTCACTGCAGGACTTGTATTTGTGTCTTTTTTGACAAATAATAATAAAGGGGCCAAATTATGCTGGAAAATAGTTGTCAACTATTATACCATCCAAAGGTTAGCTTTATTCTTATAATTTTATAATTAAACATAGTATTTGTATATAAATATATATATATATATATTATGTTGTAAAATCTTTAAATTATTATAAAATTGTTTTTATAGATGTAACCAAAAGTATCTCTAGTATAAATAAAAATCAGTTTACCATAGTAATATTTCCTTTGAAGGAATACTTATATTTTATTGCAATTGTACACATAAAGCACTTACATTTACATGTTGCATGTAACATTGTAATAAGTACTGAGTTTAAAAGACTAATACTTGAGTGATTCAAGATTTTGTTTTTTAAACTCTGATTGAGAGTAAACATGCAAAGTAGAAATAGTTTTATTTATCAAAAGTTTTAAGTAACCTTGTACGTGTAGTTCAACATTTTTTTTTTCTAAAGAAGTGACTAGGGAAGCTCTTTTGAATTATTTATACTAACCATCTGCTCCTTGCTCATCATAACTTCCAGAGCAGACAAATCTCATGGCCTTCAGATGTTAGCTCTGACTACTTCTAGTTGAGCAGCTGTTTTCATATCAAAAAGCCATACTGAAGCTCTTTATCCTAAATTAGTGAATTTCATTATTATCTCCAGTGTTCTGGTGGAATTAATCTATTTGAACAGCATTCTTCTTAAATGCAAGTGCTTCAGTGGCTTATCCCAATTTTATCAGTTAAAGAACAGTATGTGGAAATGGACAAAGCAATATTGCTCTCATTCACTATGCTAAAATAATGCAAGATTGTCAACATATGACACTTTACAACACCTGACAATAAAAGACAGGTGTCAGTTTAAATGCAATGAAGTAAGTTTTATGTACAGTTTATTATAATTTCTATGTAATACATTTAAAAGTGTGTTAAAATAAAATAAATATTTTCCTTATTTCTGTGTAGGTTCTGCATCTTCTGGAATAAATTGTCATGTATACGATAGCTTGACAAGACAGAATTTATTCTCTCTCATCCAAGGGGTAGAAGATATAAGGTCCATGTGTTAGCAGGACAATTCCTTTCAGAATTCTCTAGAGAAGGATACGAGGGGTGTGGGGAAGGCTCTGAAAAAAATTAGAAAGATATAAATGAATTAAAAGATTACCTGTGTTTACAGATTAAAATAATTAATATTTTAAATAGTCATATTTTCACAAATTAATAGTGAATTGAATAGAATTCTTAGTTCAAAATACCAATGACAATCTTCATAGGAATAGAAAAACATAAGCCAAGAATGTGTAAGGAACAACATACTTCAAATACAAAGCAATTCTGGACAAACGAACAAAACTGGAAGTACCATATAGATTTTTTAAATTCCATAGTAGTGAAAACAATATTGTATGGGCCTGAAAGGTTCACACGGATTATGGGAAATGGGTCAGGAACCCAAAAATAAATCATCATTTTTAGCCAACTGATATTAGACAAAGCATACAGTTACACACAATGGTCTTGATAAAACTGGATGTCTGCATGTGAAACAATGAAAACATTTTCTTATGTAACATATACAAACCAACATAGATTAAATATTTAAATATAAGACAGACAGACAAAATCATATTGTGTTCTTGAAGAATTTGTGCAAATGAATGGACAATGTTCTTACCATAACAATAATAGCTCTGTAAGTTACTTAGCTAGGTTTGTTCACTTCTACATGATTCAAGTGAAATAAATAGGACAAAAATATGTAAATACTGTATATTTTCTTTAATATGAAAATCCAAAGATGTAGATTATACCAAAATGTATGATAAATAATGTGAAATAGAAAGGAAATATTCCAAATGAAAAGGAAAAGGACAGTAGGGAAAAGTAAAGAAGGGAAGGAAAAAAATTGATAATTAAAAAAAAAAGGAAACAGAGCTTGTATATTAGGGGTGGGGGTTGTAGGATGGCAAGGGAAAGAGGAAAAATAAGAACCAAGATGTGTCACGTACATGTACAAGTTCTCAATGTTGAGTGTCATCATAATGTATGCATAAAATGTACCAATAAGATCAATTTTGAAAAAAGAAAAAAAAAGAAAATGAGTTGACATATGAATACAACCTAATAAGTCATAAATCACCATGTTATTCATAGTGCATATACATAAAATTGTATGAAAAAAACCTAAAATACACATTAAACACAACACAGACAAAAGACTAAAACAGTTGAAAAGTGTCAGAAAAGAATGCTGGGATCCATTCCTAACTGCAGCTCTGCTTTTAACTTACTGTTTCTATTATTTGACACTAGTTCATTATTTTGACTGGAAGTGACTCGCATGTCAGTGACTGAATGCATTGGGAGATTCAGTTAAAAATTCAGAACTCAGCACAATGCTGTTTGAAATCAAAAGACTTTCAGTTTTGAAAAGGATAGTCTTGTATATTTACTCTACCACCTCATCTAAGAAGCTGCCAAGTATATATATATATATATATAAAGAGAAGAAGAGAGAGAAAGCTAACCTAATATGAAATTCTTCCCATTGCTAATTCAGTAAAACAATTTTGGGTATCCATTTTATACATTAAGTGCTCCAGATTAAAGTGTGAAATATGCAAGTTTTGCACTGTTCTGACCAACTCATAATGGTGAAGTAAAGAAAGAATTAATGAATGCTGAGAGTACTAAAAACAGCCTTTATGACTATTTTCTTCTGGTTCACAGCCACAAAAGCCTCATCATTGGTCTTTGTGGCCTCATTATACTACTTTCAACCCATAATATATTCTTTTCTTAAGTCTAGGATAAGAGAAGATATTACACAAATGTATTTTAAGGCATTTCATTTTAAAATATGTTTTTAAGAGCTATTCTTCTCATTGAAGTCATTTAAGTTCATGGCATATTTATCATAGAGCAGTTTCATTTCCTGTATAGAATTCTATAGCTACACTTATAAGTCCAAACACACAGATTAAGGTTCTATAAAGTAATGAATTGTATTAAATAAACCTAATATAATACAAAAACTGTAACATATTAAAGTATATATTATTTCTATCATTTGTAAATATTTTAATCTCTAGTAATAACTCCTTTAGAAGCAGAATAGATTGCAGTGATAAAAATTAATATATACTACAATAGAAGAAACCAGATATTGCATTTTTATTTTCCTTAGATGTGTGTTTCAGATAATGAAAACTATCCATTGTTTGTTCTGCCATTTTTGATAATGGAAATTCTCAAAGATATGAAGTGATATCTCTGTGGACCTGATTTGCATTTCCCTGATGACCCATGACAGTGAGCATTTGTCACATACACCTGGAACATTTATTTTCCTTTGAGGGGGGAACTATTTAAAACCTGAGCGAGGTTTTATTTGTTAATTTCCTGGAGATTTCATTGTTTGAGTTCATTACATACCTTAGAAATGAATCTCTTTACGTGCACACATTCATAGATATATATCTTTCTTGTTTCATATATTTTTATCAATTTATTTTTGCTTAAGAAAGCATTTTTGGTTTGGCTAGTTTTGATTTTAATAATATCATCATTATTATATTTTCTTTTTGTTTATCTTTATGAAAATAATCAAGATAAATATCATTTGTACTTCTAATATTTTGTAGTGATAGTTCAGGTTAAAGTCTTAGGTTTGTAATTTTTTCTTTTCTTTTTCTTTTTTTTTTTTTTTTTTTTTTTTTTTTTTTTTTTTTTTTTTTTTTTTAGTTTTTTAAGGTAGAGTCTCACTTTGTAGTTCAGGTTGGTCCTGAACCTCAAACTCAGCATCCTCCTGCCTCTGCCTCCCAAGTGTGTGTGCCACCAGTCCTGGCAATGTTGCTTGTGATACTGATTGCTGGTGGGCATCAGTGACCAGATGTAGCATTGTTTTATATAGTTACTAGGGATTGAAACCAGGACCTTTGGTTTGCAAGGCAAGCACCATAAGCTAAATGCACCACTGAGCTAAATGCATGGCGTTAAAGTCTTATAAGATATATAAGTTATAAGATTTATTTTTATTTAATTTGTTGTTCATTGTGTATGATAATGATCTAAATTTGCACATTAATATTTAATTTTCTAGTAATGTTTATTGAAATGACTTCCTTTTTATCATTGCGTATTAGTGATATCCTTATTTTCAAATTAATTGACTCTCTCTATATATGTATTTCTATACTTCCAATTGTTCTATATTTTGGTAAGGATAAAGAAAAATGAAATATTTTGCATTGTAGGTAAGACTATAGATTGCTTCAGTCATGTGTGAAATAAAGAGTGCTGCAACACATTAAAATGGGACTTCCCTGTGATCCAGTAATCTCACAGCTGGGCTTTGATACCACAGAACTGAAATTGGGATCCTGAAGAGACATGCAGGATTATCATTATAGTATGTGGAACACACTAGATGTTCACCCATAGGTGGATAGAAAAAGAAACTATTTTACATAAAAAATGGAAAAGCATTTGGCATCAAAAATGATCAAAATTCTAAAACATGTGACCATGTGAAAGAACTCCGAGGATAACATGGAAAGTGAAGTAAATCCGATAAACAGCATGGTTCTGTGAGATCGATGAAATAGTCTAATTCTTGGAAGGGGAGAGTAGTGGTGATTTTTCCTACTCTCCTGAAACATTTCACAGAAATAAAAAAAAAAATGGCACCCAATCCAATCACTGCCATAAAAGCCAAAAAGGTAGTATGATTTCAGTCTTTAATAAACCTCCCTTCTAAAAATGTAGGTTCCGGAGCTCTACTGAGGTGCTGTGACAGAAAGCCAAATACAGCATCTGGAATTGCTCTCCCTGTAATGGAGAACGATGACAACCATCATCATCGTCATTGCCATTGTCATCATCCCCTCCCACCATGGGAGAGAATGCCTATAGGGAGTGCTAAGGGAAGTTACATGCAAGGCCTCTTCTCCAGAAGAGGTTAGGTGGAAAACAAACTGGGAATTTAGCCTCCATCACAACCTGTCATGACCCAGATGGCATGCTTCTTCCTTACTTGAGCAATGCAGAAATGACCTGAAAACACATCTTTAAGTAGGACCTAGTAATGTTATACATAATATGAAAAATATTTGGGTTTCATTAGAAAACACATATAAATCACTAGGAAAATTTCAACTAGAATGAGAAAAACCATCAATGTTTTCCCATAGAAGTATTACAAAGCTGCTTGAGTTGTCTAACAGACTAAAGCAACTATCAGAAAACTGCTTTGATGAATAATTATGAATACACATCAAATGAATGAAGGCACAAATTCTCAAGGTGACAAGTCAAATGGAAAGATGAAAGACAGTTTTCAATTAAGAGTAATATCTCCCTCATTTCTGACAACTACTGAAATTTTAAAACATTCCCCAAACTATCTTTAGCTTTCATAATTTACCAGAAAAAATCATAGCTCTCACCAAAATCTATTTTACTCACACACACATTTGATGGGAAGATGCACTGAGCACTCTATGAGAAGATTGCAGATTAAATGCAACCCATGGAAAATGTGCATAGACTGAGTAATTACTGAAAAGGAATTTCTCCCCATGCTGACAGAAGGGATAACTTTCTTGATATTTGTTTGTGACAATATACCTGGCATAACACCTGTCAGACAAGTTAATTGAGCTACAATGTCCAGAAATTTTCTTTTCTAAGAATAGTCACAAGGGCATCACTGATTAGCAGCTTTAGGGATGAGTCTCTGTCTCCAAATCAATTTATAAGCTATGATTAATTTCTCATTGTAAATTTTAGGTGAACTGTGGCAATTTTCCTTTCTCAAAATCACTATAGATAATGTGGCATAGACCAAGTCCTTAAGTCAGAAAAATCAATCCTATCGGGCGAGGCAGAGATTATTTCCCAGTTTCTCATGTAAGTACTAAAGTGAGGGAAAGACTGAAACAGCTGTGTCCAGAAGGGTGTCTGTGTCACAAAGAGATGGGAATTCTGAATCAGGAGATGACTCTTGGGTATGAATCAGTAGTCTGTAATGTGAGACACACAGGGTTATCTGGTACCTCAAGAAATTTTATTCACATACCAAAGGGCTAAAGTTAAGATTTTGGCCCAAGCAAAAAGTACAACCTTTGTTTCTTTCTCTTTTGTAAGTCCTCACTGACACACATTTTTCATTGTTATTTTTGACTCTTCCTTTGGCAAGTGGTTATCAGGTTAGGAGGGAAAATGATGGCATCAAATTCCCTTATGTCACCTCTTAGGTGAGGACAAGGGCAAAGGATTTATGGTACATCATTTACTCTGAGGTATTTAACAAGAAATCCCACCCTGGACCAGAAAGTTTCTACTTTCATTTAGGGTGGAATTGATCCCCAGGAATAGGAACATCCCAAAATCATTCCACTTTATAAAACAGAAAAGCACATCACAGAGGGCAAATACCTCTTCTCAAGATCACTACAGAAACTGAAGCTAACATGACCTGGATCCACAATGTAGTCCCTGAGCCATGATCTTGAAAATGGGGAGGGGAAGAAATGAACTCTACAAGATCACAAGCCAATATTAAATTATCCGGGCTAGTTTACATATCAAGTATATTTTACCAGGAAGATGATCCCGTTTATATGCAAAGCAAATTTTTATCCTGCTTTCATCGAGAGATCCCTTGGGGACTTTTTAATTAGATTAATGGAAATTGGAAATTTCCTTTAATAATTTAAAGTAAAGAAACAGAGCACTAATAATTATTTCCTTTGTCGAGGCTGATGACTAAGTTAAGAAAAAGAAATGTGAAGACTTGTGTTGCTATACCGACTCAAAGAGACTTGGGAATATCACGTTTAAGATTACAAACAGTCTCGGAGGGTTCTCAATATAATTATGTTTTCTTCATCATTTTGCAAGTGTGTTAATTGCCTACCAGAAATCAACTTCCCATGTGACTCTCAAGAAGTGTAATCAATAGTAACAGCAGAGAGACCGAGCTGTCATGGACTCTCTGACCAATATCCTTTGCTCACCCTGGCAAGTGGTTTCTCTTTTAATAAACTGAGCAGCTGCAAATAGAATCCATCCCTCCAGAAAGTCACCAGCTACATCAGTTCGTCTTATAGTTGTGAAATTAAAATGTAGCCAATCAGAACTTTGAGATATAATTGCCTCATTTTCACACTTAAATACATTACGGGCCTCCTGCTAGGACTGCACCTGGCAAATCTACTTATTAAAGTTGTGAAGGTAAGAGTTTGCTGAGACATTTTAAATATTATGCTGACATTGTAATAAAAGAAAGGAGAAAGGGAGGCATGATCTAATTCTCCCGGCGTCTGCTCAGTTTCGTCTGCACCGTCACTCCTGCAGAGCTGATAATCAAATTTCATTCATGGGAATATTTCAAATAATTTTGTACAAAGTAAAATCCACTGAATTTAAATAGTTCCCCTCCCTCAGAGTTCTTCCATTTCTCTTTACTTTTTTCCATTACTCTTTCACTGTTTTACTCACCTGGTGTGTTTCACAATTCTTTTTTTACTGAGTCTGTTCTTTTCATCATGATAAGAATTTTATATACATTTAAACATGCCCTTGTAAGGGAGGGATTGAAGAAAAGTGATTTTTGTTGTCAATCACTGTAATGGCAAAACAGTCATATATCACAACATGTGATGGATTTTCATTGTCAAGTAATAAAGATGCAGAACTAGTATTTAGATTTTTAGTATAACTTTTTAAATTAATTCATGTATTTTATACTTGATGGAGTGTTGTCTAAATATTGATGTGTTGTCTAAACTGCCCTGATGTATAACTGGCTTTTATAACAAGATATTTCATTTTATATCTTTGAGTCACATGTGTTTTAATTATAAATAATAAAAATAATGACCTATAGTAGTATTCAGGAAGAAAAATAATTGTACATTGAAAGTGGAAATATTTACAAAACTTAATATATTAAATGCAATGAGAGTGTGTGTCAAATTATTATGCAGAGCAGTCATTTATTATATCCAATAGATCTACAAGATTTAAGAGATATATGTACTATGTGGAAAATCATTTTTCTTTTTAGAAAGAAAACATAATACAAATAATGGATATTATGAAGCCTTCCAACTTCTCTAAGATTTCATCATGTGGAATCAGGAAAGCTTTAGATAAAGCTTAAAAGATTTAGATAAAATCAACTTGGCTCCAGTGTCATCAGTGGAGTGCAGTTTGGAGAGTATGTAGAGGTTTTAGTATTAAAAACCTCAGACAATAGAGATTATTATCAATACTACTTTTGGTTTATCATTATTGTAATTTGACTTTTTTCCTTCTAATTTGGCATTGAAGAACAATGATTTTCAAATAGTTAAATGTTTTGTCCTTAAGTAACTTCAAGGACACAGAGATTAAGTCATCGCTGTCATGGCTTCGCACTTTAGTCTCCTGATTA
The DNA here is from genome assembly GCA_004026965.1 of Petromus typicus. Lineage (NCBI taxonomy): Eukaryota > Metazoa > Chordata > Mammalia > Rodentia > Petromuridae > Petromus > Petromus typicus. The sequence goes on along the minus strand of PVIR01004218.1, from coordinate 58,637 downwards.
GGCCAGAAACTGTGGACTTGGAGCAGGATGCTTCCATAACTGACCAAAAGATGATTTTAATCTACTAGTTGGTTGATGCAATGGCAAGAAAAGAAGTCAAATGAAGATTTTCTTTGGTCATACTGTCTTCTGAAGTTACTGTTAGGCCAACTGTCTCATCTGATTTTTGCTAAGACATTCAAAGGTAGAGAGTTTGTGATTTGTATTGATAGCAAGTGGCTGTTGGGTCATGTGTTCAATAAACATTGAGGTATTTTTGAGATACAGTGGGGACAAGTTCAGACAATTGAGGCTTGTGGAATTAAAAGATGTAACAGCTTCTGGATTGTAAGCATTAAAGGGTTAAGACCAAGAAGACTGGAGGACACAGGTTCCATGAAAAATCAGGGTAAGGAAAAAGTATTCCTCTAACATTTTGACAGAGTTAAGTTTGCTCCTTGTTCTAAACATGAGAGAAACAAGGAGAGAGAGAGAGAGAGAGAGAGGAGAGGGATTAGCAAATCTAGGAACCATCTCTGAAAAAGAACTGTGAGAGAGGGCATTAGCTACAGTGAAAAAGAAAGATTTCCCATAAAGTACGACTGGAACTAAGAAACTAGTGTTTCCCAGATAAATATCTTTTGCTGTATCAGTTGATAGGACTTTAGGATAATCACAAAAAGCTCTACCTTTCCATCTTTTATTTCTGACTCCTATAAACACCACAGTGTTTTTGTTGTGACTATTTTGTCCCTCTTACACCACGGACACTGGACATGGGAAGAAAGTGTTTTATCTTTATACCTATTTGACTTGTATACCTATATGACAATTGGAAGCATATCTGAAATTACTTTGTAGACTACCTAATATTTTTCTACTTATTTGGACTTTTTACCTGACCCAGTGCTGGGATATGGGTGTCATCCCCCATAGGAAACAGTACAGTGCATTTATCTCTAAGATCAAGAGAAGGGTATGATCGATAACCCTGAGGGATGACTAAAGAACTGTATTGTTCACGAATTATTCCATTTTTTGCTGTATTTTTTCTACCACTCTTGCCGTTAGATGGTGTAATGTGAAATATTTGAATGTGAAGGGCAGATGCAGGTTAAAAAGTGTCATTAATAGGTAAAAGCAGCAAAACACAACCGAACAAAGAAATATTATTCCATCACTCTTTCCTTACTGAGAAAAACAGAATATCTTTTGGAATCAAGGATATCCTGTCTGTAATGTTATTTTGAGCTCCTGAATCACTGAGACCATTGGTGATCCACTAGACACACGAAGGAAGCATGACACATATTTTTTTTTTAAGATTCCAAATTTGGTCAGTCTTTGGCTATCACAGAAAATTATAATGTCTTCTTATTATCATGATTACATAACATATAATAGGTGGAGAGTAAAAGAAGATAGGACAGACAGGTGTATGGATCAATACACCTGACACATATATTTTGTTAATGTCATTGTATAAGAAGGAAATATTGGACAGTATCCTTTTATGATTTAATATAAATCAAATGAAAAAAATGGATTTGTGATGTAGAATCATGGCTAAGCTTTTCTTGATCAATTATATGTAGTGTATTTGTACCAAGAAGCAAGATTTTCATGCATTCCAATATGCATATAAAAATAAGTATTTTAGAACTGAGAATAATGTCCTATGGGGGGTAATCTAAGTAATATATTATGAAGAACCAAAATACACTGGGACATGAAAATAAATGTTTCTTCCTTTTAGTTGTTTTATGTTTTCCCCACAATACGAAGGCTGGCAAAGTTTTTAACTAATATGTCTTTGGTAAATCACTATCATAATATTTGCACAATGGTGAAGCAACATTTTATTGAACATTTATTTGGGAGCCTGAGATGTTGGTCCTATTGTAGATCAATCCCTCTGATAACAATTCCACAAGCTTTGCAATTTGCTATTTCAATTTAATATTGCCAGTGGTGCTAGACCTGCCATTATTTTTATTGCTTATATTACTATTGAAAATATTGTTGTGAGAAAGAAGTAATATTGCCATGATTTTATTATTAGGCCACTTTTCTTGTACACAATGCCAGGTCTGTACAAAAGCATCAAGCTCTTAGGCCATGTGGTATCATTATATCTTTTATGACTGTCTGGGGGTTCTCTTCTGAGATTAGTAATAGTGATTTTCAGAGCTATGCTGAGAGAAATTCACCTCTACAGCAGAATAAATATGCTGTAACATTTAACATTTGGCAGTATATTTCAGGAAAAAATGATAACTATTACAGTATTGGTTTATCATCTATGAAATTTCAAGACAATCTAGTATGGAAAAAGGAGTATCGAACAGCAGCAGAAGCTGTTAAATGTAAACTAATTGGTGATTTTTCTCTTTAAATGTTGTTTGGATAATTTGAAAAATGAAATATTCCATTACATTTCTTAGGAATAGTTATCACAAATTTTGTTTCCTTCAAGTGGTTTACTATTATTAGTCTGGAATTATTCCAGAGAATAGTTATATTAGTTGGATGCTTGTTATATAAAGCCTCTGTAATTATTTTTATGTTAAATATACATTGTATACATTTATCATTTCATACACAAACTTTTTTCTCTGTTTGTTTACATATATATGCAAATATATGTATATATTATATGTATTATATACATGTACAATCTATGTAAAATAACTGTGTACTGCAGAATTGCATGTACGTTATTAGTTACAGATTTTTTCAGTTTGAAATCTTTTGTGTATCTCCTCTTAGTATTACCTCCCATGCCAAAGTGCTGATAAAGTGAAAAAATACAGAATTTTAAATGCCATTTAAACTAATCAATTTTGATGTTACAAAAAAAAGTCATCACCCCAGTGCTCAATTCACTTGACTCTGAGGGATTCAATAAAGCAAGAGGTGTCCTAATTTACCCCCGAGGCCTGATAAGGATGCTGCTTGAAACAACATGTACAGTCTGTAGAATTTTACAGAAGTGAGAGGGAATCATCACGCTGCTCCCTGGTAGCAGAGGTTCTTGGGGGAAATCTAGTGGCCCTGGAAGCAGGTTCAGAAGGTCCGTGAGATCAAGGATCTGTCATAACGCTGAGATGCTTTCTGTGCAGTTTGGCACATTTTCTTATGAGTGTTCAGTCCACATGTGCAAAAGCGACATGGAAAGTGATATAACAACAAACCAGATGCGGAAGGAGACAAGCAAATCCAGGTGTTTTCTCTGAAGCGAGACATTAAAGAGATTAGCAAAAGTCTGACACAGTTGCTCGTCTCTAATTGGTTTTGCTTCAGACAATGTAATTTTTATGAAAAACATGTCAACTATAAAAGCCATATATTGCTATCCGCGTGAATTAACATATTAATATTTTATGTAGTAAATTTCTATAAGAAAAACAAAAGCATATGGAATTCTCAAAATGTTCTAATAAAGTAAAAGACTCTTAAAATAAGTTTAGGACCTATGGGTTTAAGGGTTATATACTCTGCTGGATTTTTGTTTGTTTTGATTTTTTTTTTTTTTTTTTTTTTTTTGTACTGAGGATTGAACTCGGGACCTCAGAAACACTGAGCTACATCCCCATCCCCATCCACTGAGCTACATCCCACTGAGCTACATTTGAAATAACCAAATGTGGCCAATGGCTACCTTATTTCCATGTATGTATGTATGTATGTATGTATCTATCTATCTATCTATCTATCTATCTATCTATCTATCTATCTATTTTGTGGTACCAGAGATCAAATTCAGGACCTTGTGCTCACCTGGCAGGGGCACCAGGGAGCCACATCCCTAACCCATTTTGCTGTCTCTTTTGCAAGCTCCATGAGCAACGATACTTTGCATGTAACAGCAGTGAGGCTGCAGTCTCCATGTTATTTCAAGAAACCTGAAAAGTGGAGATCAGGTTTTTTTTCCTTTTTCTTGACTTTTCCCTCCTGGTTCCAATATGGCTACCAGAACTACTGGTCAACAATTTGCAAAGGAAGACAAGGAAACAAACAGAAACCATAAGTCTGTAAGCAAAATTCCACACACACAGAAAATTTTATCCTTTCCACATTAAGTTTCTCCCTTTGTGACACTAGGCAGACAGTCTGCCAACAGAGGTGGTAATCATCAGAGCATACTGCTGTCCATAAAACCAAATTACCATTCTGGTAGTAACAAGAGAATGGCGGTGGAAACTCAACTAGTTTCAGTTGCTCTCGTGGTTTCAATATGCTGTGTCTCAAAGACCCAACTATTGACCACTTTGTCAAGTTCCCGACAAAGCTAACTAATACCATAAAATATATATTGAAGCAATTTAACAAATATTAAAGGTGATTATAATTTATAGACAATGCTTAAATTTAAAAAAAATTATTACAGTAAAGAGCACCTCACCATTAATCTTCTTCCAAATAAGCCTCCCCAGCCTCCACATGTCATTTTTGCTGTTCTCTGGAGTGGTTCTGGAAGACCTGTGTGTACGTTTCTTGAGGTGTTCTCAGAAGCACAGTGCAGTGGCCGTCAAAGGCTGTCAAGCAGAAACATACACATCAGACAGTCTAGAGGGCCCTTGCTCCCTTCTTTCGCCAGCACTGACAGAGCTGAGACTTCTGTCTCTCTCAATATCCACATAACCATGAAACACAAAGTGAAGCTAACCCATTTAAGAAACACATATTTAATTCACAGTGTAAATAAGTGTTGTTTTCTTATAGTTGGTTCTGTGGAGTAAACCTACAATTGATGTTAGTCTCACATCACATTTCAACAGAACCTGTTGTCTTACTACATGGTTATTATGGTTTTGAATCTGAGTGTTTGTGAGGGGCCTTGCAAACAAAAGTATTCTTCAAATATAAAGAATATTTGTTTTATTTTTCTGTCTACTCATGAAGAATTTATTTGTCTTGAGTCAGGAGCTATGGTATTTTTTATCAGATGAGTTTGTTCTGAGATTTAATTATTAACAATATCATTGTAAACAATTTGCTGAAACTAGATAAAAACACATTTTCTCATCAGTAAAATGCCAATTATAATTACACCCATTTCCTAAAATTTCTGTAAAGAATCAATCAGATAGTCTACACAAAGGGTTCAGAATAGCACACATTAAAAACACAGAATAAATTCTAATAAATAGAACAGTCAGCGTCTATCACTTATCCTGCAAAAGCTATTTTATTAAGCATCAACTGTAATTATCTAGTCTAGATAGAAATTATGTGGGAAAGTGCTGTTTTATCTACAATGATAATTATTCTTGTAGTTTAAATTCTTAACTAGCACAGTGATTGGTACAGAATAGACACACAGATATTTGTTAATCTCTTGTTGAACTACATGTAATAAGTAGTCTTGGGGCTTCATTCAACTGTCATCAGCATTCTTTAAGAGTAGATCCTGACTACAGCAAGAAAGAAATTTATTTCAAGGTATTAGACTGAACATCTCAGAGGATCAGCTTGAAAACTGAGATGCTGGCTCAGAGATTGTGCAAGGAACCATCCCGGAGCACTGAAAAGGGGATGATTGCCTGAGGATACTGTGGAGCAGAGCAGTATGCAGCTGGCCCGTCTGCTACCCCAATTCAGGTCACTGAAGTCCTCTTTATCAGTAATGTGACCAGAGAATTGGTGCATTGTTTTACATTTGTACATATTTTAATTAAAGGAAGACAAAAGAGCAGTTAATTGTTCTTCATTTTAATGAAAATATCCAAATATGGTAGGTTTAACTAGCTTCTCAGAATGAGTAAAATTTATTTTCAGTAATCATGGAGAGCTAAAGTATGGGCCTACAACTAACATAGAGGCTCCTGATATTTTTCACCTGTTTTTCAGTATTCTATAATTAACACTATATGATGTGAGGCACAGTGACATAATCTAAGTTACAGTGATGTGAATTGTACCTCAAAAGCTGAGAATTTATTAGACCCTGGAATACAATGGAGAAGGTCCAACTTCTTTGACTGACTTATGTGGGAAAGAAAAATATTTCTGCTGATTTCTGCTTAAAGTGAAAACAAAACAATTTGTATCGGAGAATGGGTTAGCTTTGGTACCGGGAGCTATTCCACTCGTACAAGTATAATATCAGGAAGTGTGTTCAGTTTTATCTAAAGTCTTTGTTTTAGCTATACTCAACATGATGAATTATTTGTACATGGGATGTGAATATTATCTTTATCATTCCAAGTACTGATTGTATGTCTAATTCCCACAATTGTATCATGCTCAACAAAGAAGCAATATCACATTGCATTTATACTGTTTGTAGGAAGGATAAACTATTCTAATCCTTTAGTCAAGGAATGGAAAAATAAATACAGCATGAGTTATGATATTACTGATCCAGATTTTAAAAGGATACAGAAAAAGTGCATTTACTACCTTATTTCTGTACAATGATATCGCGAGATGTGGAATATCATAGCTTTCAGAGCCCTAGGAATTTAATATTAACTCACAGTTCAAAAGAAAGATTTACCCTACTTAAACTGTGGGACAGGAGCACTGGGTCTTTGAAATGATTCCAGGTGGGGAATTTGATAGGAATAGTTTGTGTTTTATTTCCCCCTCTCCTCATGACTCAAGTAGGGTCTTTGTTCTCAGATGTAGGTCTATTTAAAAATTACACAAGCCAAGTAAGACTTCAAGAGATTACCCTATATTTAAGTCCCTAGGAACTATGATCATTAATAAAGCATTGTATTCCTATAGGTTAGCCTTTTGTAAGTAGCACACTAGGTCGGTTGTACCAAGGCCCACTGTGTCTCTTATGGCTAATAGCTTCTCTGGAGCCTCAGTTCCAGGGAGGAGGGGTCAGAAAGCTCAGCTCATTTCACATCAAGTCTTACTCTAACTGGGCTTCCCAGCCTTCAGAACACAGTGAATACAACCCTCATCAGAAATGCCGACTAAGGCACTTAATTTAAAATGGCAGTTAATGATGTTTCTCTTGAAAAAAAAAAGTATCAAATTCTTGATAATCTACTGGGAAATTAGTCTTCTTAGAATCATTTAATAAGAAACCTTAAAATCCGATGGGTGGATACACTGGTCACGGTAAATATTGGCTTCTGGAAGGTCACCTTTGGATTAAGAGAATTCAAAGGCTGTCAGTGAGGGAGAAGCACTTACCTAATAAGCACAAGGCACTGGGCTCAATCTCCAGTATAAAACATCACTGTAATGCCTAAGATCAAATCAAAGTTAATCTATCAAGTGGAAGAGAATTTACTGTCTTAGAGAAAGGGACGGGAAAAATAAGTTTGTGTAGTGGGGTTCTGTGAATCATTAGCAGTTTGCTCAAAATCCATCTCATTTCCAGTTCCTCACCCTCGAACCTTCCTAAGCAGTGTTCTTCCTAATGTTAACATAAGCAATCTGACAGGGATTTAAGTTCAATCTTGAGATCAAAGTTATAGCTACAAGCTATAAAATATATTTTTCCACAGTCTTTCAAAATCAATAACATTCATTCTGTACTTTGGGAAGAAACTGTAGGAACTTTCACTCTTGAAGCAGGGCGTATCTGTTTCTAGCAACAACTCACTCCTAGTCTTTGAATTTTTCTTGAACTATGTTCACTTTAAGGAGGCACGTGAACCTCGATGCTGCACCTACAACAAGTATTTTATTTTAGATTGAATGGAACATTCTTATTGTCAAAGTTCTACCCTTCATACTTTTTTTTTTTCCTAACTCTTCAAAACAACCAATCATTTATCGAGTAAACTGTCCTTGGAATCTAGTTTCAAAAAACAAATTTTGGTATTTGTGTCTCTATGAGCCCCAATTCTTTTCTTATGGTAAAAAGTTTCAGTTGATTAAAACCAATAGAAAACAAATTAAAGAACACTGTATTCTCTACAACCACTAAAAAAGTTGCTTAAATATATACTTTTGTAATATGGTCAGGAAATACTGAAACTTTCTGCATAAGACTTACTTAGTGAGGTTGTGACTGCTAATTGTTATGAACAACAGATTTAAATCAACATTTCAATTGCAATTATAACCATTACCACCTGAGAAAATTACTAAGGACCTTCAGTCTTAAAATATAAAATCTGAATGTGTAAAACTGAATTATGTACTTTACAGGATGCACTTAGACAGTAGTTGCATGAGTACTGGGGAAGCCTCTCCACCTTACATAATTAGAGATGTGGATATGGCGGAATCCTTTCTCACTAACTGGGTAATCCAAGAAAGGGCAAATTTCTAATCCTTACTTAATGTATTAATATAAACATTTGCTACATATTTCAAAGAAAACAATAGTGTTAGAAAGCAATTTTATTTCTAGCAAAATGCCAAAGAGGAGGAATTGTATGTGATTGCGTCCTTGTGTACCAATCACTTTGTAACCTTACAAACCGTGTGATTTGAAAGTTGTCTTGTGTAGTGTTTTCAGTACTTTCCCACTGCTGCAACACAGTACCTGGTGTTCACACTTCAAAGGGAAAAGTGTTATTTTGGCACATGTGGCAGTTCCTAGTTGACTAGCTGCAAGGCCGAGTGGCCTGGCAGTGGGGCCATGGAGAGGAAAAGCAGCTGAAGATAAACTAGCAAGAAGCAGAGAGTGGGTTAAACTGGGAAGCAGATTTACCCTCCAGGCCACATCCTGAGTTACCCTGACGCCTCTAATCAGGCTACACATTTCAAGTAGTGTTCAGCTATAAATTCAGTAGTGGACTGACCTATGGGTGAATATCACACTTTTATGATCCAGTGACCAACTAAAGTCCATACAAAGGAGCCTAAGAGTGTTGTTGCTGGTGGGGAAATCTGGATTAATACTGTAACATGCAACACTATACCATTTGGGGAAATGCATTATAAACTCTATACTCGTGCCTGACAGATTAATTTAAGTAGAACTCTGTTGATAAGGTAACCACTGCGGGTGGGGTAAATTCTAAACCAATATAAACCATTTAAATAGTAGCTTTAAATCGTTCACAGAAAAAAGTTCACAGGACCTAATATCAGTCAATTCTAGTCAAAATTAAAGAGTAATGCTGAAGTTTGCATATAAGATTGGCTAGCATTGGTGTTTGAGGTAACTTTTTGCCATTCAAGGTATTGAATGCCTTGGATTGTCTTTGTCTTAACTTCTCTTGGTATTGTCATTGTTCCTACCTACATCTCCCTCTTTTCTCATTTTGTTGATTTTTTTTTTTTTTTTGACAGGGTCTCACTTTGTAGTTCAGGCTGGCTCTGAGCTCACTGTGTAGCCCAGGCAAACCTCAAACTCAGCAATCATCCTGCCTCTGCCTGCTGAGTGCTGAGAGTACAGGCACGAGCCACCCTGCCTGGCACTGTGGTATGTGGTTGCTGGGGATCAAACTTAGGACTTTGTGTATGCTAGGCAGGTGCCCAAACCACTGAGCTAAATCTCCAGTGCAATTTTGTCAGTTTTTTGTCAGCTACTTAAGGGCTTATATTTCTTTATTTATTTATTTATTTATTTTTTGTAATTAAGAATTGGTCATACCTTCAGGACATACCCATAAGTGAAATAAATAGGACACAGATGTGTAAATACCATATCATTTCTCTGACATGAGAAACTAAAGGTGTAAATGAAGCCCAATCATAGATATTGTGAAATAGGGAAAAACATTCAAAGGGAAACAGTAAAGAAGAGGTAGGGGAAATACAGAATGGAAATAACAAATTTCATAGTAAAAACAACCAAAAAGTGGGGCCGGGGAGTTAGCTCAGTGGTTCTGGCGCCTGTCTTGCAAGCACAAGGGACCAGGTTCAATTCCCCGGTAATCACATAACAATACTGGGCGTGGAGACCCACACCCAGCAGCAACCAGTACCACATACCACAGTGCCGGGCGTGGTGGCTCACGCCTGTAATCCCAGCACTCGGGAGGCAGAGACAGGAGGATTGTGATTGTGAGTTGGAGGCTGAGCTCAGGGCCAGCCTAAACCGCAAAGCGAGACCCTGTCTCAAAAAAACCTAAAAAAAACAAAAACAAAAACAAAAACAAAAACAAAACAAAACAAAACAAAAACAACCAAAAAGTGAAACAAGGTCTGTATTTGTGTAATGTCAAGGTTTTCAATGAATTTAGTAGAAAAATCCCTGCCATTGAACATCATAAAGCCAAAGAGCACATGTTGTTATCCATGAAACTTTGTCAAGGAACAAGAGACGGTTGTGTGATGACGTGTTCTGTTTGGCAATAAAAGTGACATCAATGGTAAAATCAGTTTGGTGCTTCTTTGTTAGCTTTTCAGGTCAGTATAAATTTCAACCTATAGCATGCTAAGCAAAGAAGAAAGAAGTGATTAAATTAAAAAATGAATATTAAATAGAATATACTGGTCATACATTGACATATGTAGAGCACCACAACACTAATGAAGCACAGGGAAATCATATTTGTTTTGTTTGATTATTGCTCATAGACTTTTGTCATGCTCATCTTTGTCATGTGTATGTTCCAATAATCTTATGTTAACCTATGTAAATATGAAAGATGAGTTTGATTAGATTGCAAGTATAATAAAATTATATATGATCATAATTTTTGCTTAAAATGAAATATTTGCATAATTTTTCATTGATGTTTAGATATTTTTCCAATTTATCAGTTTATTTGAAGTGTTTTTCATCTATACTTTGCATAAGTTTTAGATACTGTATGTTTTATTATGGCAGTAAGAATATTATTCTTTCATAATGATTATTCTTATTGCCTTACCATTGTAGCTGAAATATATTTTAATTGTTAATTGAATATAAAAACTCATAAAATATGAGTTATCTCTTACCCTCAAATGTTACACTATTTAAATTTCTTAGAAATAAATGATATAAATTATGTTTTCATAATATAATGGTATTCTAGGTATGTTTTTGCAGTTCTTTGTAAAAGTAATCTAATATTATTCAGTCAAACCTTCATAATGAAATCATAACACCAACAGTTAATGAAAAGCTCTGAGTCAATAATCTCCTCCTTCAATGGTTTTATTTTTCCAAGACAATAGTAGCATCTGTTCTGAAATATCTAGGTGGATTTGCAACTGAAGAAATAATTTCTAGATGATAAAAAGTAACATGATTGCTACACTTTTCAGGATGTAAATTATATACTATTAAATTTCTAAAATTTTAAAATGTGTTAATGATTATGAGTACATTTTTTGGCATTAAAGATTATTTTCACATTCTCACACCCAGGAAACCAGCACTGTCTTCCTGAGCTATGTTCCTATCATTTTTATTTCAAATGTATTTTGAGACAAGGTTTCAAATTATTGCCCAGGTTGACTTTGAACTTGTGATGCTTTTGCCTTATTTCCCAGTTACATAGAAGTAGAGGTCTGGGTCACCATTCCCAGCTCACATATATTTGAAAGTATATTCAAAAGAGATTCTAAATAGAGGTTCTCAATTTTGGGAAATGGCTAATTAACTATATTGCTTGATAATTTTCATATGCATCAGGATAGGGAGAAACAGCATTCAGGATACATGCGTCAAAGTGATGTTTCAGATGCCCACAGTTTTTATTGCGCTGCTTTCATCTATTTAATTCATCTGTGAAGCAATCATGAGAATAAAAAGTTTAAAGTAAAATAAATTTTACTTCATCTATATATATATTTATATCTCATTTATATCTCATATTTATATCATGAGAAATAAAAGTTTAAAGACCCAGTTCAAGAATGGACATCTAAAATGAACAGATACTTTTCAGAGGAAGAAATAAGAGCTGCTAAGAAGTATATGAAGAAATGCTCAACATCATTAGTCTTTCAAGAGATGCAGATAAAAACAACATTGAGAATTCATCTCAATCCACAAAAAATGGCTGCCATTTCAGAATTAGCCACCCAAATGTTGGCGAGGATGCAGAGAAAAGGGAACCACTGCTGGTGGGAATGTAGACGTGTACAACCTCTGTGGAAATCAGTGTGGAGATTCTTCAAAAAACTAGGATTGGAGGTCTCTCCTGACCTGGCCATCACTCTACTAGGTATATATACAAAGGAATTAAAAGATTCATTTTACAGCGACATATATGCACCCATGTTTATAACAGCTCGGTTTGTGATTGCTAAGTCTTGGAAACAACCCAAATGTACATCAACTGGAGAATGGATAAAGAAGATATGGTTCTTTTATAGAATGGAGTATTACTCTGCCATTAAAAACAATAAGATTGAGTCATTCATACTCAAATGGATGTACCTTGAGGATGTCCTCATAAGTGAAATAAACAGGTCACAAATGTGTAAATATTGTATCTTTTCTCTGGTATGAGAAATTGAAGTTGTAAATGAGTTGTAGTATGTATAGCAGATATTGTGAAGAGGAAAATATTTAAAAGGAAACAGTGTAAGGGTAAATAATGAGGGGAAATGCAGTAATAGTAAACAAAAAAACCCAAAGATTGTGTATATAAGGGTGGGGGGTGGTAGGGCAGGGGGGAAAGTGAAATAATGAAAATCAAGTCATGTTATATTCTGGTACAAAGTCTCAATGTTGAATGTGATTATGATGTATATTTATAATGTACCAATAAAGATAAAAATGTTTTAAAAATCATAAAATATAAATACACAAGATTGTTATGGAAATGTAGTTTTCAGAAATATTTTTAATGAAAATAAAATTTTGAAACAAAAATTTATCTGCAATCTGCGTACAAAGTTTCTCCAGTAAAATTCACATGAAAAATTAATAGAGATATAATTCTGTTCATACTTAAAGCATATAGAAAGTATACCTTTTCAAATTGAAAATGAGAATGAGTAAATCATTAATTTCAAAAATTACCTCATTATGTAACAAATGTTAAACAGATCTACTATCAAAGAAGAGGGAAAGAAAGTAACAAATCTTGTGAATCTATTTTAAAACTTGCTTCATTTCAATCGAGAAATATTAGTAGTCTGTAGTTACCGTGGTACACAGCTAAGTCATCTATAATTTATTGGAATGTTGTCACATAGCCTAATTTCCTTTTCCTCAACAGAATTCATTAATATAATACATTCCACCCTGCATTATTTGTTTCCTGTGAATTAGTTTTCTTAAAATGACTGAGACTAACAATAAATTTTTACCAGCACAATATTTATTATTATTATTGTCATGTTTTTTGTTATTTTGTTTCTCTATAGTCCTCAGAATTAGGCTCTGGAAAAATACTCAACTGAAAATGTACTTAGGGGGCAGGTATTTGTAGACTAATTGTTTTGTAAAAAAATCAGTTGAAGTTAGTTTTCTATGTGGATTTTATAGACATTGATAAGTTTTCTTTAATGAATTTGCCTATACATACTAAATAGTATGAGTAGTGTCATTTATTTGTCACCAGAAATATTTTCATACTTATCTAAGAGTATTAACATTTATCTTCTATAGAGTTGTGGAATTAGCTGCATGATAAAGTATTACCCAGCATCCCAAGTGATTACATTTTATCTTTGCTCTATGTAAATGAATGATTTATATTTTAATTTCTATGTCATTCAAATTTGATAATCTTTACTAAGTGCCAAAAGTGAAAGCTAAGTTATCCACAGCAATATTTTGGGAAATTTATTTCCTTAAGTAGAATTATTTTAAAATATGAATTTTTTTTTTTTGGCATTTGAAAAGATATAGTACCATTCATTAGTTGATTTTTTAAGTAGATGAAAGGTTTACCTATGCTCATTGTCATACATTAAAACATCTGTATGTCCTTGGGACAACAGGTGTTCAATAAATGTTTTGGGTAAGAGTCACTAGTGACTCTTAATGACTCACAACAAAGTAATTATTCGGGTGTCACTCTAAAACACCTTTCCTAGGAATAGGGTACTGACAGTTTGCAGCAGACTTTCTCTATTATACACAGTTTAGTAAAATAAATAAATTCTTCTTCACAATGTTCTTTAATTTGTCTAAAATTTCCTAGTTTAAAATCTACTCTAATATTGCTATAATGAACAATGAATATAATTAAGTATGCACACCCATTACACAATGAAAGCTTATCAGAATTGTTCTAGTAAAAAGATGACAATGAAATGAATGATTAGTTTTCAAAGTAGTGGCATCTGCTCTATGAATAAGCAAGAAATGCTTTCCAATTTCTAGGTCTAAATTCTTTATTCAAAAGAGGGAATTTTTCTAAAGAGTCATATGGATTCATGCAAGTGCAGACATCTCCTTCAATTTTTTTTCTATTAAAAGCCTTTTGTTTTATTTCAGTTAAAGTCTACATCTTTGATTTCCAAAATACATAATTACAGCTTTATGCTTTGGAAGAAATAATCCCATACTCATGAATATAATTTTGACCTGTTGTAAATTAGTATTTTCTAGCATTAATAACATAGGTTAGATCTAAATATTAGAATATACCTAATATATAAATCTAGAAGGATAAATGTATATTAACACGATTTACTTTTTATTGGATTTCAACAGAATATTTTAAGAAATATTAACTAATGACAGTATGCTTTAATTTTAAAGCTTTCATTAGTATCTGTTTGCGATAAGTAATGATCGCATTCCTTATGGGAACTGGTACAAGTACACAAAATACCTTGATTCTTTTTGTATCCTCTTCCCTCCCCCCTTCATCTTTAAATCTTCCCATTTCACAAAGGTCTTATTTCTGTTTCCTATTAGGTACCGTTTTACTCTTTATTTTTATTTTGGGTTTCTAATAAAAAAGAAGCTATGTAATATTTAATCTTCCGGGTCTGTTCCTTTCTCAGTAATATCCATCCACTTCATCACAAAGGGCTCAGCTTTATTCTTAATGGCAGATCAGTACTCTCTCATGGGTAAATAACACATTTGCTCTTATTGATGACATCTAGGCCACTTCCATGGTTTGGCTATTAGGAGTTGTGCTGCAGTAAACATGGATGTACCTGTGTCATTATAACCTGATATCTTTAACTCTTTCAGGAAGATGCGTAGAATGTGAATACCTGGATCAAGGGGAATCTCTTGTTTTAGTTTTCTGAGGAATGTTCCCATTGATTTTCATAGTGGTTATCCTGGGTTACATTCCCACCACTAGTAGAGGAGCGTTCCTTTTGCCTGCAGTCTCACCAGCATTTACCATTATTGGACGTTTTTGATGATGGCTGTTCTTTCCAGAGGGAGATGGAATCTTTGCATTGTTTTAATTTGCATTTCTGTAATGGCCAGCTACGTTAGACATTTCTCCACAGACATTTCTGTGCTGAAGAAGTATACAGTATAATGACTAATTTAGTGATTGTGCTGATCCAATAAGCAGAAACACTTTTTCTAAATTTAGCAGACTGATAATGTAATCATTATTATTAAATGATTAAGAACAGCTATTTTTAAACAGGATATATTAAATAAATGAACATGCTACAAAACTGTCTGTAAAATCACAAGAATTAAAGTTAAGTGAAATAACCATCTTGTAGTACTTTCCCTTTTGCACTGGAAGAAATTAATGTTCAGAGATATGAAGGCTAATTCAATATCAGATAACATTTATAGAGGCCAACTACAGAGGGGAAAAAAAAAAAAAAAAGCAATTTTCTCCAGGTTCCATTTCAAAATTCCTAAGTCATCAGTCACTGGAAATGTTTTCCAAATCATGTGGTTATGAGTGTAGGGAACCCAAATATATAATGCATGAGAACAGCAGCAATGGATGTTAACAAAAGTGGCATCTACTTGTAATCCCAGCAAAGTAAAGCTGTAAGACAGGGAAACAGAGAGGGCGGGGAGAGAGAGAGAGAGACAGAGACAGAGAAACAGAGAGACAGAGAGAGAGATAGACAGAAAGAGACAGAGGGAGAGATACACATAGAGAGAGAGAGAAAGAGACAAGAGAGAGACAGAGATGAGAGAGAGACAGACAGAGAGAAATAGAGATACAGAGAGAGACAGTGATACAGAAAGAGAGAGACAGAGGAGAGACAGGGAGAGGGAGAGAGAGAGAGAGAGAGAAGAAAAAGAGGAGTTTAACGTATTGCTCAGGGTTAGGGCATCCTTGCATTTGACACCCAGAACTGAAATCATGCAATCGAAAAAAAAAAAAAAAAGTAACTTTTTTTTTTCATTTTTGAGCATATTGGTACATTTAAATAAATATTATAATCCCATTTGACATTATAAATGTGTACCTCCACATGTTATATCTTGGTTCTCATTTCATCCCATTTCTCTGTGCTCCCTACCAAACCTCCATCCCCTATGTACATAAGCTTTGTTTCCATTTTTATTTTTACCATCATATTTTTCCTTTTCCTTCTTTACTTTTTCCTATGCCACTTGCTCTTTTCCTTCAGATATTTTCTTACTGACAAATTTCACAAATACCTGCTGTGCATTCTGGACTTCATTTACACCTGTAATTTCTCATATTAGAGAAATGATACAGTATTTGCACATGTCCTATTTTTTTCACTTATGAGTATGTTCTCAAAGCACATCCATTTAAGTATGAATGTCTCTAATTTATCATATCTTATGGCTCAGTAATACTCCATTTCATAAAAAAAAATATTTTTAATCTACTCTCCAGTTGATAAGCCATTGGCACCAGTCTACATTCCCACTGAGGGTGGATACTTTCTCCCCACAGTCCTGCCAGTATTTGTTGTTGCCTGATTTCATGGTAGCAGCTATTCTTTGTGGAGTGAGATGGAATCCCAGTGTTGCTTTCGTCTGCATCTCTCAAATGATCAGTGACGTTAAACATTTTATCATATGTTTATTCACTGTTTTTACCTCTTCTTCTGAAAAATGTCTGTTTACTTCAGGTCTTTATATTGGGGGTGGGTGTGTTTAAGTTCTTTACATATTCTAGAGAGTAGTCTTTTGTCTGCGAAACAGTTGGGAAAAAAAATTTTTCCCAAATTGTAGGTTGCCTTTTCACTCTATTCATAGCTTCTCTTGTTGCACAGAAATTTTTAATGAGATCCCAGTTGTTGATTTAACCTGCTAGTTCTTCTGATACTGAGGTTGTGTTAATAAATTCTTTCCCTAAGCCACTGTCTCAAAGAGTTCTACCTAACCTATTTCCCAGCGGGTTTAGTGTTTCCATTTTATTTTTTATTTATTTTATTTTATTTATTTTTTTTTTTTTTGAGACAGTCTCGCTTTGGAGTTCAGGCTGACTCTGAGCTCAGCCTCAAACTCATCACAGCAATCCTCCTGCCTCTGCCTCCCAAGTGCTGGGATTACAGGCGTGAGCCACCACGCCTGGCACTGTGGTATGTGGTACTGGTTGGTGCTGGGTGTGAGTCTCCACACCCAGTATTGTTATGTGGTTACCGGGGATCAAACCCGGGTCCTTGCGCTTGCAAGACAGGCGCCGGAACCATTGAGCCAAATCCCCGGCCCTCCATTTTAATATTTAGGTCTCCAAATCACTTTGATTTTAGCTTAGTTTTAGATTCAATAAAATCTTATGTGTTGAGAACCTGTTTACAAACTTTACTTCATAAGAAAAGGGGAAGGGGAAAGAATAATCAATTATATTTGCTAATATTTTTCTGTAATAAAAACACATATAACAAATTTTGCCATTTTAATCATTTTCCATTCTATAGTTATGTGATATTAACTCTATTAAAGAATAACCATTACTCTTATTTTTCTTAAAACATCGTCGCTGCACAGTACAGAGAACTGCAACCATTATGCAATAATTTCTTATGCTCTTTTCATTCAGTCTCTGCTAACTTTAAGTGTTTCTACTTCTAAGTAATTATCTATTTCTAGTACACACTACAACATAGGTGAATATGGAAAATATGTCCAGTGAAACTAGACTTCTCTTTTTGTATCTAATTTCACAGGACATATTTTCCATGGTCACCTATGTTGTAGCATATATTCGAATCTTCTTAATAATGGTTTAGTACATTGGATGTATTACCAGACTCTTAAAAATCCCTTCATCTGTTGATGGACTGTTAGGTTATTTCCACATATCGTTTATCACCTCAACTATCCTCTGTGCATATGTAAATGACTATTAGAACCTTTATGTCACTTTAGTTAGTGTAGCACCAATTTTTATTCTTATTGTTGATTTAGTAAACATTAGAAAATAAAGCAATTTCATGCACTTTAACCATCAACATGAAAATAAAAGCCAATTTGAGGGACTTAAATGCTTTTAATTTTTTCTCCTAAGTAAACACTTTCATTTTATTTAAACTACTAGGCCATGACAAATGGAAATGAGATTAGTTACAGAAAATAAAATGCACAGTTGAATATCACAATTATCACTTTAAAAACCTTTCTCATTATCTTTAAACTTTAATGTAATTACTGCTATATATTTTCTATACTGAGTTAATGAATTTTTTAAAAAATATATGTAAGATTTCTTTAAAACCCCCAAAATAGAAAAAAATAACTATTATGTATTATTGGAGAATGTTCATTCAAATATCATTGAAAGCAAAATACAGTGGACTTAATTTGAACTTAAACTTTCTGCATATGCTATTTGTTTTTGCACATATTGGTTTAATTTTCTTTCTGCATAAAATTCCTATTTTAAGGTAATCAAAAGGGAAAACAATGCTAATATCAATAATTTCATCTTCTACTGACTTTCTGCTACCAAATAAAATATTTATTTCTAATAATACCAAGTTAAATGTTTTAGATAGACATCTGCTAATTGTTTGGATTTTACCATTCAAATATTTAATGTTCCTATCTTTGCAGATGAATTCAAGTTCTTTATGAAAAGGCTTCCCATGAATTATTTCCTCAACGCATCGAGCATAATGCACCTTTGGACAATGGATTCTAATTTTCAGCGCCGCTATGAACAACTGGAGAACAGCATGAAGCAACTTTTTCTAAAGGCGCAGAGAATTGTACACAAGCTCTTCAGCCTTAGCAAGAGATGTCATAAACAACCTCTCATCAGCCTGCCGCGGCAGAGGTAAGACAGGGGGAATGTAGGCCACTGAGGATATGTTTTTAATAGTGAGTTCTGCTCATTGTTGTGAATAGAAGTGTGGTTGTACTCATGGTGGCATATCTTTATTAACAGAGCTCATTTGAAGAGCAGAGTCTTTGAAACAAAAATAACGTTTCATTTATCTTCAAAGTAATGGTAAAATGAGTTACATATATACTATTTATTTTGTTTTCTTTTATTGCAATACTAAA
Source organism: Petromus typicus (assembly GCA_004026965.1). Classification (NCBI taxonomy): domain Eukaryota; kingdom Metazoa; phylum Chordata; class Mammalia; order Rodentia; family Petromuridae; genus Petromus; species Petromus typicus. Next base: position 39,469 of record PVIR01004218.1, on the reverse strand, counting down.
GAGATCATTCTGACTTTATGTGTTAATGAATGAATAATTGTCATACAATACAAAGAAAAATCTACAGTGTGTCACTAAATTAGGAACACATAAAGTAAACACAGTTGTGCTTTCACAATGATAAAAGCAAGAAAAATGATAGTTCTTCAAGGTTGATTTTCTACCATCAAATTTTAAGAAATCATAAATTGCCTTCTACTAGTCTTCAAAAGTTACTTTGAATGATTCTAGCATTTAATATAAGTAAATACAAACTCAAAAATTTTGTGTCATAAAAATTTGCAAAACAGTCAGATAAGCTTCTTTAACTCATGTGGATTATTTGGTGTGATGAAAAGTCATACTTATCTAATTGCGGTCTGTTTAAAAATACATAAAAAAGAGAAGCTACAGGAAAATATATGATAAGATCACTAAACTATATATTTGTATCAGTATCTTTGTTATAAACTGCTTGAATATTGACCTGATGCTTAAATCCTTAATAGAATAAATCTATAGTTATAGGTTTGTTTTATTGAAATAAATTATAGAAATTTATACTCTATAATAATTTCATTTCAAAAGAACTTGCTGGGGTTTTTCATAATTTTTTGGTATATTCAAAATGTGTGCACATATCTCCCAAATATAAATTGGGAGGATTTTCCTTAACTTCAGAGTAAAAAGAACTGCAAATAATCACTTGTCAGAATCATCCACCTATTGCTAGGCTATTCAACCCAATAGATTTGTATAACCTTCTGCTTGTGTGAAAGACTTGCATATTCTGAACATCTCAAGTAAGTGGGATTATGGATTTTGTGGTTTTTTGTGACCAACATCTTTTACTTAGAATAGGCTTTCAAGAGTATCTGTGCAATGATATCAATAGTGTGCACCTATTACATTTCGTTTATTCCTTTGTAATTTGATGGAAATTTAGGTTGCTTCACATTAAAGTATTATTGACGATATTTATCTGACCTTTAATGTAATCTTTTTGTACTGAGACATAAGGCAATTGCATACTATTTTACGTCTCTTAGGATGCACGAGTGCTTTCCAATATGGCTGCACCATTTTATATTTGGACCACTCAAGAATGGTAGCTCCAATTACTCATCATCACCAATATTTGTTACATTGTGTGTTTTTCATTTAAGCTACCTATGTGTATGTTGGATGTCCATTTTCTTTGTTAATGTCAATATTGAACATCTTTTCATGTGCTTATTTTTGAATGACTGTCTATTCAAATAGTTTACCTACTATTGAATTTCATTATTGGTTGGAAAGAGTACATTATGCAACTTGAATATCAGCCCCTTATCTGTTATTTATGTGATATAAAAATATTATTATCCATTTTTGGATAATATTTCATTTTCTGATTAGTCTTTGATATCTTTCTCTACATATATATGACATCAATACATACATATTTTATCAATTTTCTTGATATTCTCTAGGAATTTTTAATTTTTGACATATGTTTAATTTGTTCAATTTCATTTTATTTTTCTACTCAGGTCATCATTATTTCTTTTTTCATTGTGGCATAGTATGATTTATTTTTCCTAATTTCTAAGAGTGAATGTTTAGGTTATTGAATTGAAAACTTTCATCATTATAGATACAGGAATCATGGTGATAAATAGTCCTCTAAGTAAATACTGTTTTCAGTTTTGCTGTTTTTTGAATCCTATATGCTTTCTTATTTCCTCCACTGTGATATTATAATAAGTGTATCTGCACATTCCTTGGGAACAAGCTCAATAAAACATTGTGACTAGAAGAACACAGAACACTAGCAGAAAGCAGAAACACAAACATAGGCAGTGAAGGAAAATAAATTTTAATAGAACTAAATAAACTTTAAATTGAAAATACAAATATGGGTCTGGGCACTTAGCTCAGTGATTCTGCACCTGCTTTGCAAGTGCAAGGTCCCAAGTTTGATTCCCAGTAGCCACACACGAGAATACTGGGCATGGTGACTCACACCTACCCACAATCAATACCATATACCACAGTGCCAGGTGTAATGACTCATGCATGTAATCCCAGCATTCAGGAAGTAGAGGCAGGAGGATTGCTGTGAGTTTCAGGCTCACCTGGGCTACATAGTGAACTCTGGCCCAGAATTATAGAACTACAAATTGAGACCCTGTCTACAAAAAAAAAAAAAAAAAATGTTGAAAAAGTGCAAAAACTGTAAGGGAGATATTGGAAGCTACAGCTCAATTGGATATGTATGAAAGGATTTTGTGGAATTCAGATTGTTTGTCATCATTTTCACATTTTCCTATATTTATGGGCTTTTCCTCAATAAATCTCTTAAAATTTTCCCATCATATTTTTTTTAATTTCTAATATTTTATACTATTGACAACTAAGCAAAAGAAACCAAATGAGACTTCATTATTCATTAGTAAAAGGAATTCTTAACATTTTTTAAAACAGTAGATGTATTGAAATTACTCTTTATACTGTAGAGTATTGGTCTTCTGTTTTGATAAAGCATAACACTGTTTGAAACATCATATTTGTTCTCAGAAATTCACATCATAGCAAAATTTTTTAGGAGGTAGTTTCTCTTTATGTGGTGCAGGTTGGAATTGAACTCACCCTGTAGCACAAGTTAACTTCTAACTCACTGTGATCCTCCTGCCTCAGCCTCTGAAGCCCTGGGATTACTGACTTGCACCACAACCTCTGGCACAAAATATTTTTTGTCATTTTCTTTTACATAAACTCTGAATAATATATGATAATATGTTTTTCTTTCCAGCAGTCAGCTTTTGTTGCTAGTCTAAAATGTCTCACATAAATGACCACATTAATTAATTTTTGATGATGATAGAAATTATTGAAAATGACTTTGTATATTTTTAAAGTTAATTCTGTTATTCTGGACCATTATTCACAGCAAGCAAGAACCCACAAAAACAGGATGTTGTATTATGTGTCATCAGTGCAATAAAAACTGTCAAGAAAGAACACAAGACCTTGAATTTTTACCTTTTATCAATTTGGGTATTATATTTATTTACAGCACAGTTGGTTGTAAGTTATCAATATGACATTATTAAATAGAGCTGCTCAACATGTGCACAAATAGCTTACCAGTTCTTAGTAAACCATTCACAATTGATTATAATAGTATATGATTTTATGGCTTCTTAATTTACAAGGGAAGAATATGGAAAGCTAATTCATGTGTCTCATGTCACAGATGAAATGGGTTCAGGTGGTCTTTATCCAGCAGCTGCATCACTCATCTCTACACACTAACGCAAGTATCAACAAATGGCCAAGTGGGCCACGTCTGGCCCATAACCTGTTTTGGTATCAATCTAGAAGCAAAGTTATTCACATTTCAGTAATTAAAACATCCAATCAAGTAATCTTTTTGACCCGTGAAAATCATGTCTGATTCACGTTTAAGCACATTCCATAACTTTTCCTTTATCTCCATAAAGGAGCTTTGCTTCCACACTCATTTTGTTCAGCTTCCCAGTGCCCGGGTAAGAGCTCAACACAGAGGCTATAAATTTGCTCTCTTGTTCCTTATGAAGCTCTCAAGAGCTTCTCTACTGTTCTATACTTGTGAGTATTTTAATTTATGCACAATTGAAGCATTTTATATTACAAATATAGTTTTGCTAACGACAAAATAACCCAGGCCTGGGACATAGCTCAGTGAAACCAGACCTGGCTGGCAAGTGTGAAGGTCTGAGTTTGATTTCCAGTATAAAAAACACACAAAATAATCTTACTTCATTTATGTCCAGGTGGAGATTTTTAGCAACCGAATTGTTTGAATCTTGCATACTGATGATCAATGAAGTAATACTGGATAATTTGTCAACAATTTTTTTCTCTTTTTCCTATTTATATATGTACAGACAAACACATATATGTGTAGCCATCTATGCATACTTGTACATATTTTAATATAATATCTGTAGAAGTTACTTAAAATTCTATGTTTCAAAAGTAAGTTTAATTCAAAACTTTTTCAAAATGGCATAAATGCAGAATCGAATTACTTTTTATAAAATAGTCAACTTTGTTGGATTTTTTCCTCTTATCCTTGACCTTCAATTATAGCGTGATTCAAAGTGATATTATGATTATGGACTAAGAGAAGAAAAAAAATAGTTCTTTGGGAAAACAAGGTTAAAGAATTAATAATCCCTTGGGTGATGCAAAATATCCCTGAGAAGGCTGAGATTCTCCATAGTTAATGACGTGTCAGCAGAAGATTGCCCCACTCCCTGGACACTCTGGAGGAAAGAGATGGGCAGAGGACCGGTGCGGATCAGATCACTTAAGAGAGAGACACAAACTATTAATGAAACAGTAAAAGCAAAAGGGAAATTCTGAGAAATAAGCAGAACTATGGAGAAAGAGTATATCAGGAGAAGCCAGAAGAGAAGAGGATATCATACACACACACACACACACACACACACACACACACACACATGCACACACACACACACACACACACGTGTATGTGTGTGTCTGTATGCATATTCCCCAAAACAAATCTAACTGTTTTGATTGAAAGCTACAATCAATTGAATATGAATGATTTTATGGGAAATATAAATATATGTATGCACTTATTCATAGATAATAAACATACATGTGCGTATCCAAAGGTACTATAGTAAGAAGTAAAGCTGAGAGATGTTTAAATTTGTATTCATTCATGCAATTTAAATAATAATGGTAAGATAAATACTTAACATATATTACATTTAAATATAAAGAATTTTTATTCATTTTCTTGCTGTTCCATTGAGGTAGCTAAATTTTCCTGATACTGCATGAAACACTTATAAACTGTAGCTTCTAGCACCATGTAGATTTGCTTCTGGGGAACTTTAAAAGCCTTTTAATATAAGTAGGCAAATTATCTATTAATACTATTAAAAATTCAGCAGATATTTGACGTAATATGGAATCTAAACCTTACAATTAATGTTTGAAATAAATTACTCTAAATTCTTTGGTGTTTCTTGTGCTCCAAATGGATCTTATATTTATACAAGGAAAATTTTGATAGTCATTTGGAAAATACTTCTTCACTTAATTATGAAAAGCTTCCAAGTGTTGACATATCAAAATGTAATTGTGAAAGATCTCATTTTTCTCTGTTATCACTACATATCTGAGACGAGTCTTTATTTTATAAGAAGCAGTCAGTCTTATAGCGGTAAAAATAATTTTTCGTTTTGTTTTCATGTGAAAACAAGAATTTTCTCATTGGCATGAAACATGTTCACTCTGCTTTCCTTTTGGTTATAGCTACATTCATTTCAGTTTCAAGGGCAAATGAGCTGTCTGTTCAAGCTCGAGTAATCATACTGTCCAAGTACATCAGGCAAACAGTTGGTCAGTGAATTACGGGCTATTTCAGCTTAAGCAAAACAATTGCACATGTGTTTATCTTCAAGGAAAACTCCTCCAGTTCAGTATTCAGCACAGATAGTTTACTAATAATGTCATCTTTGGATAAATAGTTTGGACTAAAGATTGAAATATACTAAAATTTTTCCCAACTATTTCATCAGAACATTTTTGAAGAATGAAACATTCGCTTTGTTTTCCATGTAAAGCTATTTGGTGCCACTGTAATGGTTTACAGTGGCCTGGTAACTATAGTCATGCAATACAAATATAATATAGTGTCTTGGTATTTCCATGAACATGGGATGTTTGATTGGTTCTTGTATGTTGTTTGCTTTGCTATGAGGACCAAACTCAGGACTTTTCACTTGCAGGGCAGGTCTAAGTTCTCAGTCCAAAATTTACCATGTGACTTGTGTATTCTAAACAGGATTGTATCCTCCCTTGCTTGCCTTCACTTGCCCCTGGGTTGTGCATGCCATTTCTCCAGAATGTTGCTTTAGATCAATCTCATCTCTCATAAGGGTTTAGTGAAATAGATGACAAATCCTTCTCCCTTTATTCCCTCTCTTCTTTCAATTTACTGAACCTAATTTTGTCTCAGCACGTGTCATACCTATAATCCTTTTTATATCTAGTATATACACATTGTTTATTCTTATCAAATGGATATAAATGGGAGGAACACACGAAACTTTTAAATTGTGTCTTTAAAAGAAGGAAAATACAATGGCATCTCAGTTCATGAAGTTAGTTTTTTCCAAGAGTCTGGAGGAGATTCCTACACAGGAGTGTCTATGTAATTATCTGTCATGTAATGCAAAGTTTGACAACGGAGGCAAAATTAGGCTGAGTGCTTCTGTGTGTGAACCAGGTTGTTAGGAAACAAAAATGTTCACGAACCAAGGTGTTACTGTATATGTTATTTTTCTCCTCTATTTTTTTGCTACTGGTATTCAAAATTATTGCATGATAAACCTTTTTAGGATCACTAGAGCCCAATTTGTGTGAAGCCATCATATTATGCTGGATTATTGATGCTCTACACTGATTTCAGGAAGGAATAGGCTCCATATGGTTAAAGTCACATTATTTCACTTGTATCATTACAACCAGACTTGCATTCTAACTAATAAAGGACCATACTGAATAGCCTCTAAGTTCTTTATTATAACAGCCTGGGCTTTCATGAAAAATACTATTTATATAATAATACAAGAGAGTCTGGTTGAAAGCAATTACATATGCCGCTGTATGAAAAATTTGGGATATTAGTTTTCTTTACTTTATTTATAAATATTTTTAGAGTCATCCACTCCATGAGTTACGTGCATAATTTAGTGATAAATTTAAATAGTTTTTGTTTAGATATCATTGACTGGTTACTGAGAAATTACTGTACAGAAAGTACAGAGCATTGGGGAAGTACTCAGTGTATAGAACAATCTTATGTATTCCTTTCCATTTCCCAAACTTCATTTTGTATGTCACAGTAATTTCTTGTATATTATTGAAATTTCCATAAAGTATTTTATGTGTTTAAAACACAACATAAAATTTGTGCTACAGGTAAACTACGAACTATAGTGAATTAATATAACTGAATTAATAGTGTTTTATAGGCTAGATTCAAATTCAAAAGATGCAGAAGTAAAAAGTTTTCTAGAAAAACAAAAATAATATTAATGATTAGAATCTATATTCTATTCTTAACATGAGCACTTTTAGTACATTTCTAAGTGGGCAAAAGTCCCTCATTCATGCAACTTCCATGTACAAAATTCTTGATGTAGCTGACATTCTAATTCTTATGGATCTGAAACATCCTTAGCTTTTTATTATAATAGTCCTACCATTTCTGATCCTGTAATCAGATATCTTTAATGATTTTTTAGTTTGTTAAACTTTAAATACCTACTGTTTTACTAACAAAATATTATCTATGAAATTATTTGTAGAATGGTTTTTAATGATGTGAAGAGAAGCCAAAATATGTGAACTGTCTGTAACATGAATATTTTCTTTGCCAGCTGCCATCATAGATACATCTCTGTCTCCATCCTATTTCTCTCTCACACCTCTCTCTCACTCTCTCTCATCTATCTGGATATCAATCTATGTACAGCTGTTTCTTCAGAAAGCATCTTGCTATTATTCCAGGCTGCACTTGAACTCACTGTGTAACCTAGAATGATCTCAAACTCATGATGATCCACTTGTCTGAGTCTCCTGAGTGCTTAGATTCCAGGCCTGCATCGCCATGCCAGATTAATAATAAAATAATTAGAAAGTCTGAGAATGTAGAACAATCAAAGATTTTTCCACCTTAACATTCTGCCCAGCGACTGCTGACTGAAACCTGGCTAAATGTCCAGCTCAACCCCAATAGAGGCACCTTATTGGATAACTGAATTTAATAAGATAATAGAATTAAAATGCATTGTTCTTTTTTGAAGTTCTACAGGCTGCTGCATGTGCATGTATGTGTGTGTGTGTGTGTGTGTGTGTGTATGTGTGGGCACTTGTGTATATATCTGTACATGTGTGTAACAATGCTATATGATATTTCACTATTTCTTTGGAGGTAAGTGAAAACCTCGCAGCCTCATCTCATTCTGTCTTTAATGTTAACCATTCTATTATTGGAGAGAAGGAAATCAAGACCAAAGGGGGTTGTCTTGACAGTAAACATATTCCAAATAAAAGAGGTTTATTCTTTTTTTTTCCATGTGGTTAATAGGGTAAATGTCAATTCAGTACCTCATACTATGTGTTCTTCATATTAAGAACAGTCTTCTAAGAATGATTAATAATGTCACCCTTGAATATGTTTTCTCATGGTTAGCAATAACCTAGCTAAATAAGCTAAATAGGGAACACTTAATGATAATTTACTTGAGTGAAAACAAGTCGTTTTGGAAGAAGGAACTTAGAAATAAATTATGTAAAGCTAAGATTAAGAATTTCTCTTTTCCAGCATATTAGGAGTGAAAAACACTTGTTCGAACAACCCCAGTCAGTGTGTTTTTCTTTCAGAGTATCTATTTTCCTTCAAAAGAGAGTTCGTTATCAGTCTTCATTTTCTCTGCACTAGGAATTTGATGAGAATGCTTCATTATGTGCTGCTAAGGAACTTGGAAAGTATTAATGTTTATTTGCAAAAATTAGCACATGAATCCATACGTTTTGAAAAGGAGTCAGGGGGGTAGGCAAGCCTGGAGACTTACAATAAATTCTTCTAGGAGTGAGGCAAGTACTATGCTCTATTGTTTTAGAAATGGGAAAGGAACCTATATTTATTTGAACAAGGAATTCATAGAACACAAATTCTTTCTTTCCAGAACCCTTGTTAACTTGCAAACTAGTCTCATGCCATTTTTTCACATCCAATCTTCACTAGTTCTCTACAAGGCTTTAGTTGTAACAGAGCCACATTAACCCCAAAGTGAGTTGATAACTACCTTCAGCAGGAGATAATTTTTGCAGGGCTTTGCTTTCTTGGCAGCTTGAGTTGTTTCAGAGTGCTGCACTCTGACCTTTCATAACTGACTCTGTTACACATGTGTGTGTTCCCAGGAAGCACACTCTATAACCCCGGTGAAGCTAAACACAATATGCTTTTGCAAATTGAATCTGATTTATTACAAAAGCAAATTATATCATGTTTTTTTTTTGTTTTTTTTTGAGAAACTGAATCTTCAGGATTTTTTTGTGTTCTTTGTCTGATGGTAGCTTTCAATGCAAGCTTTCTCTTGAGGGTTAATTCATGAAATCAGACAGAAAAATGTGAGAGTAAAAGGTAATGTAATATATAATATAATTATATAACATAGAATATCCTTTTACTTATCAAAGATTTCTACATAGCAATTAGTATGAACTTATAGAGTGTACACATGAGAACACTAATTTTTCTTTAAGTTTACAGTATTGTTGACATTAAAATATTTAGAATCAAATAACTTTCAATATTTGAATTTAGTTAAGTTAGAGCTGAGTCTCAGTCATTCTCTTTTCTGTTTGAATCACTTCTAAATCATTTTACTTATGTTTTGGAAGAAACCTATTAAATCACCAAACAAATAGGAAGCTGAACATCATTTTCTGTTCTGATGATGGATAGCTTCATTATCTCAAAGTAGAATCTAATTTCATATATCAGAATGATAAAAGTATCCTTAACTTTTCTCCTGAACATTTCTCCTTAAAATATTGTGCCAGGGGAATACTCAATGATATTCAATGTCAACTGATACAGAATAAAATTCTAAAATCTCTTGCTCTTCAAAATATAAGAATAACTACATAAAAGAATGATCACCCAAAACACTTTCTCCTGTGGTATGAAATTTTCTCTCTGGAAAGCTTCAATGTATGTAAATGAAATGAGCTGTATTGAAATTGTCATGAGATTAACAGATTAAACAATATCTTTCCTAAACTCATTCCCATTCTTAATGTTAGAATCAATGAGAAACAATCTGATGATGGACTACAGTTCTGAAAATGAGGAAAAATCTCGAATAGGATTTACACTGAATGACGTGCTTATTTTGGTAGAAAGACTTACAGGCAAATGAGGATGCTATACTTTTCATAGCATATTTATAATCCTCGTGTAGAGGACAAAAGACATGCATAACCATCCTAATCCTTTTGGTTTCATTATTTCCTAAAACATATATGTATTTCTTTGTATAGATGTGTAAATAAATACCTACCCTTCAAAATAACTTGTCAATTTATGTTCCTTGAGTCTCACTTACACCAATAACTATATTTTAAAAGCAAATGGCTTTATGAATCAAGGGGGTAAAAACAAAATAATACCATTATATATGCTACCACAGTGCCTGGCTATTGGGGAAAAAAGAACACTTCTTTGAAATTCTCCACTTAAGACAGCTGCCACAAGTTGTAAAGTGAATGAATACATTTCAAAAATCGATGCCCTTCGAAATAAAACTCCTCTATCTCCCAGTCTAGCTGCACTTCAGGCAGCAACAGATAGAACGTCACAAAAGAATGCTGATGTAACAAAAGAATCCAAGAGAAAATGAAGGTCAGTTTGTTGTGGTTGTTCGATTCAATTCAGCAGCAAGACTTCTTGTAAGCTTCTCAAAGGAAACAAAAAAGATCAAGTTGGTGGTAACACATTTTATTGAATTGGAATAAAATTAGTTCATAAAAGCAGGAAAGTTAGTTATAAATAAGTCTAAAAGCAAAATAGTAAGAACACAAGGAAAGCCTGTATATCTATCTGCATATCTTCAATTGTATATCTAAAAGAATAAAAGAAGATTATGATCTACATATATGCCTTCTCATTGATGATTTCTTCTAAATTACCTTAGACAACATTACATTATTATTTGAAGTTATTTAATTCATATGCAAGAATATACAGAGTTCTTGTGAAAAATATCCATCAGATCTCAAAGAGAAATGTAGGCAACCTGACCATTTCTAACTTTATTACAGCAAGTGAAAGTTCTGGCTAAGTACCAAAGAGGGCTTCTGATACAATCATCAGTACGACTTTGTGCAGAGTCACGGGCATAGCACAGCACAAGATGATTCTTTGGCATGAATCCCTGAGTGAGAAACAGCAGGACTGGTCAGTTTACTGGCTGATATGTATTCAACACATACTGTGTGTCAAAAACTGTTTCAAGTGCTTTGCTTGCTTTCTTGCTTAGAATGTATGTAGTATGTAGTATGTAGTATTACTCATACTCAAGAAATCCTTTCTTCTAGCCTTTTGAAATATTCAGCATGTTATTGTGGCACCCAGACACTCCCATGCAGCAAGACAACTTGCTTGTCCAAACTGTACCCGAGTAGCCTCTATCTGCCTTTCCCCTCTCCTTCCAATGGTCCCCAGTAACCTCTCAACTTCTCAGCTTTTCAGGACTGAGTGAGAATTACTTGTCTTTTGTATCTGTCTTATTTTGCTTGGCATAATGATTTCCAATCCTATACACGCTGTCACAAGGATGGAGTCATTATATTTTATTATTGAGTATTATTGCATTATCACAGCTGTTTCATTTCCTTTATTCAATTACTAGTAGATGGATATAAAGTTTTTTTTTTTTTCCTTCCTTCTCTCCGTGATGGTGGGCAATGTTGCCATGAATGTGGGAGGCCACATGCTCTGACACACGGACTCCGTTTTCCTTATCTATATATTCAGTAGTGGTTGACTGAATCTTATGAAGATAGTTTTAATTGAGATTGTCAGCCAGACCTGAAGAAAATGAGGGAGGGATCAGCTCTGTGCCCAAGTGGGGAAATAATTACAGGAGAGTAGAAAGCGTGTAAAAAGCCCTAACTACAGTTGAACCTACTTGAACCTTTTGAACTGCACTGTAATGGGAAATCTGGTCAGAGTATTACTTGGAAATGTTCAAAAATTATAGGGCAAGTGATAAATATCCAGTTGCAAGAGTCTCTAGATGAGATATATCATACAAGTAAGATTTTTTCTAATATTTAAATGGCTAAAAATATTACTGAAATTTTTGTATGCAAAAGAAAACTATGCAAGGTAACTTGTGACAAAAAACAATGTAGCTTTACACTGAAAAATAATGCAAAATGACGTCTAAAGTTGAATATGTGTCTTTTAAATTTAATTATCAAAAACTATATAATTGGAAAATGCAGTGACCACATAGAGAAAAGGCCATGGCATACCACATGAAAAATATTTTAGGCCACCCACATTCCTGATGGTGCCACAAAGTACACGGCAGATTGATGATATTGTCCACTCAGAATATTGTAGAGTCATCACGAATTTGCATTTTTCAAGCTTGCAATCAGCTTCTCTTCAAAAGTACCACTTATAATATGCCACACTCTTGTTTTGTTATTATTTATTTAGCAGAAATATCTTTCATAAACTAAGAAAAATTAAATATTTTCTAAAAATGTATTTTGTCAAGAAAGAAAAAAACTTCCCATTTTGGCTCAAGAGAGCTTATGATAAGGAAATGAAATGTGGAAAGCTTTGACAGATGGAGAGAAAAACACTATTTTTCTTTTTCAAAGAAGAATAATTCACACAAATCTCTCCTGGCGTATACTTAACACATTTTCATGGCTCTTATGTCCGTGAGTTATTTCACAGGTCGCAAGTACCTCTTCTAGCATCCCTCGCACAAATAGAATCCTTCTTGCTAAAACTCCCTTACTCATTTTGTTGGGCAAAAACATCCAAACAGGAAAGCCATGCATCATGCTCCTTGCATGAATGTGAGAGGCAAAAAAAAAATTATCATTTTTTACTCATTACAGCCTTTTGTAAAGTTATTAACAACTACACTTCTGTGGTACTCAGAGAATGAACTTTTTATATTAGCTATTTTAGAGGCTGCTCATGCTACATTTTGTAGGGCAATTAGCACTTGATAAAAGATATTACTTTCCTTCTGCCTATTTGGTTAAAATGACTCAACATTTTTAGAGGTACACATAGCATTAATTGAGCAGAACATGATGGCTTGGTAGTAGTATATGCTCTGATATTCATTTGTTGGGATGGCTTCAATAAGACACTATTTACTCATTTAAGTACCTTCAAATTTTACTTTAGCCTGTCATACAGATGTGCATCAGCAATTTCAGTGTTGAGATGCTGCTTTGTGCAGCAGCCCTTTGGAACATTTCACTGTCATTTCCAAATATATAAAAGGTGTTGGTTCCTTATGAATGGTCAACATTCCCTAGACAAAGGCAAAAATATGTATTCTCATTCAAAACTAGTCCTGAGATCTGAACAGCATCATGGGTAGAAGCATTATCCAGTATCATCACGTGTTCCCTCTCTGTCCTGATCTATTTTTGCCATTATACGATCTCTTGTCTTAACCAAGCTGACATACACAAACACATGCCCTGTGGAACCAGTAACCTCTTGATACTAACAGCAGTCTGACACAAAGATGAGTCTTACATGCTCAGATTTATTAGCCCCAAATCCCAGCCCAATTTAGCCAAAAACTTTGCAAAGAAAAATAGATGAGCCTATAGGTTCCCTGTCTTGTACCTTCTGCTAAGCCTTTGTACAATTCCATAGATTTGACATCATTTACTTTATTGAAAACATCCTGGGTATGGAGCTCATTAGAGAGCTGTTTCTTAGTATGCATCAAGCCTTGGGTCCAAGGAAAAAGAATACCAGTACAAAGTCTCTTGCAAATCAGTTTATCTTAACCATTAAAAAAAAAGGGTGCACCTCCCTGCCTGCCCTCATGTAATTTTATGCAAATGCACTCTGAGTTTGAAGCAAATCAGACTGATTTTCAGGTTCTTATTTTTAAAGAGTGTCTCTAATCGTAAGTGTAACAGAAATGTCTAAGCTCATCAGTGAGAATGCTGTGATTTCCAGCAGGTGGCATTTTTGGCAATCAAAAATTACAATATTTTGTAAATAGAATAGCCCTGCAAAACACAGAATGACTTATTTCACTTTCAAGACTATGGATGTAGGAGAGCAGTGGAAAAATGCTAATAATGACGGTGAGATATTTCAAAGCAAATGTAGGGGTTAAATTTGTTCCTGTTAGGAGTGAGTTATCTTGGTGTTAATGCTTCAGCAGAGGTGTCCCCTGTGAGTATTTAATGGGCAGATGTGAAATGGGTTAAAGTGAGAAAAGCCCCTTTTCTCTATTTTTCTTTGCTCACATGCCACAGAGCACTCAAGAAATAATTCTGAAGTCTTGAAAAGCAAAAATAAAATTCACTCCTGGCTTGCAAGAAAACCTTTTTTGTGATAACAATTATTTGGGCACATTTCTGGTCTCTTTAGTCCCAGCTACCTTTAGTTCAGAAAGGTCATTTGTTTTTCTTTATGCAATTCATTCATGAAACAAAAAGTGAAGTTTTTGACATTTAAGTTAAATTGTCTTAAAATTACTTTAGTTCTCTATTTAAAATTTTCTTACTTAGAATTTACACTTTCCTAAGAATAAAATTATTTCTGTAGAGGCTACAACCTCAATTATATTGAAATATGAACAAAATCTCACTCAAAGTAAAAATTGAGGGTCACTACATTTGTCACATGGCGTCTTCTGCTAAAGATCAACACATATATATTAACTTAGAATTATTAAGAAAAAATAGTGAATGAACACCTCTTACTTTTCCAATCTTAAATATGTAGAAATTTTTAAATTTAGCACTGTTCATAGATCCAACATCTAAAATCTTTGTGTTTTCCAACTTTTGAATAAAATGGCACTGAAAACTTCTTTTCACTGTAGCTAATTATGTTAAATATCACTTCAAGTGCTTCTTGACCTTGCATTTCTGATGTTCTGTGAAATGTTGGGCTCAAATACTCTGCAGTTTTATTGAGCTATTAGCTTTCTTTTTCTTTCTTTCTTTCTTTTTTTTTCCCCCCCTTGAGACAGGGTCTGGTTTTGTAGTTCAGGCTGGCCCTGAACTCACTTTGTAGTCCAGGATAGCCTCAGACTCATAGCAATCCTCCTGCCTTTGCTTCCTGAGTTCTGATCGGCATGAGTCACTATGCCTCACACTGTGGTATGTAGTACCGGGGATCAAACTCAGGACCTTGCAGCACTTATGAGGCAGATGCTGGAACCACTGAGCTAAATCTCCAGCCCATTAGTTTTCTTATTGTTAAGTGTAGTTGTTCTTTACATGTTTCCATTTAAGTAGTTTCTTATACCAAAGAATTATAAATTTGATGGTCTGAAATCTATTTCAGTTCCTTATTGAAGTATTTTGAAGATCGTTTTAATTTTGTTGAAGCTAGGATCATGTTTCCTCTGTCGGTAATGTATGCAAATCCTGAGAAATCCTTGTCACCTTACTCGAGTTTTTCTTGTATTTTCTTTTGAGAAAAATCTCTCCTTATATTTTGATTTTCCTTTTTATATGAAGTGTAGTTCTTATATTTCATATTTTTATTCATATTTTCCTGACTGATATCTTATTCTATCCTTCCATGCATTCTGAGATGTATCAATCAAAATTTGTTACTCAATTTACAGGAAAAATATAATTAAAATATTAATTGAGATTTTATATATTGTTAAGCTAGGAAATGCTGGTAATAAGTCTGGAATTTGCATCAATGGGTACTTCTCTTAACAATCACTGGAATGACAAGCATATCTACAAATGGGATTTCACTGAAGAGACTATGTATTCACATCTGAGGCACAAATTCATCTTCAGGACTGTAAAAAATCATCAAAAGATATAGCAATTTAGGAGAGATGAAGGAAATGGAATTTCCTCCATTATGGGAGAGCCATCACATCTATAAAAATACAGTATTTAGCAGCAAACTGTGTACCAAACAACAGATCAATTGGCATTTGATATTTTCACCAGTAAAATAAATTAGATACAGTCTACAAGAGTTGATAGAGCAAAGCAGGGTTATTTTAAGAAAGGTGGCATTAAAATCCTAAAGGGAAAAGATTCTTTCAAGAATATTCATAAGGAAGTCAGTGTGTCATGTTGCACCTGTTGTTAAGAGGAACCACAACTGCTCATGCTCTCCACTGAGCAGGCTTCAAAGATCTTAAAACATAGTCTTTCTGTGAGTTTTCGGTCTCTTGTGAATGGAGATCTGTCTCTGGCCTGGGAGGAGTGGCCGACTATTGGGACATTCTCCACAGGCAGCACCTGTGAAACTTGGCAAACGTCAGCATTTTAAGCTGCTGGTATGAATAGGTTTGTATTATGTGTGTAAAGAGGCCAGCAGCACTTTCTGAGATGAATGAGTGAAACAGTGGAATGCTAATTCTGGCCGCCTTGAATTCTGTGACTAGTTCAATGTGTAAGTGTTGTTTTTGAAATGTCGTCTACTTCATCTCACTGTGTTTGAAAACATACCCTCTGGCTATAATATCAGACTTTGATTTTATAAAAGATGAGTTGATGTTAAGAAAGTGTCAAAATTACATCTTGTCTCATGTTTCTGACTTAATAAATGAACTTTTAGGCTTTGAACTTTTAGCATGAACTTTTAGGCTTCAGGTAGAATTAGTGCTTAGCATTAGGTTTACATGCATAAATTAAGTTCACTGGGTGACATACTTTTATACAATGATCATGTAAACAGGGTCTCAGTATAAGTTAGTTTTTCACAGAGATAACCCCACTTTTCAATAATAAACATACTACTTATGATAGTACAACATATACACATAAATTTTCTGCTTTTATCATTATGGAACATTTTTAGACTAATAATACAAGTATAGTTGAAAAGAAAAATCAAGATGGCTTTGGAGATAAGTAAAAATATCTGTATAGGGTCAATTTCAACACAGGTAATACAAAAATAAAGTGTAACCTTCCAAAAAGAGCAATGGCTTCCTAGAACAAAGTTCATAAAGTCACATTACTACATGTTAGTCATTATTTTCCCTAAACTATTTTCAGCCTGTTTCTTCTTATTATTTGCTAGGAATTCAGGTGAAATGTTTTCTCTTTTCCTGCAAGCTTTTATAAATTATCTTTCTTTTCAACAAAATATGGGTTATAGTCAGGGATTTAGCTCAAGAGTCACTGTGCCTACCTTGCATAAGGACCTCAGTTAGATCCCAAGCATAGCCAAAAAAAAAAAAAATCATGTCAAAAATATTTAGAAACTATCTTCCTGAATTCTATATTCCCTAATTACCACTTATTGTGTTTGTTCTATGTCTCTCTTTGCAGCAGTTAACATCTGAGAGACAAAGAGTCTGTGTGTATGTTGTTCATTATGCCCTTTGGTTCAACATCATGAACGTCCATTAACTGATTAGCAGATCTATTATGATATATCTACTGTCATACATCAATGTTATGATTTATGTTATAGATTCAATGCTTTTTCTTTTCACACCGTAACTTCTTCACCTCAGATTTGCATGATGCATACTTAGCTGTCTCCACTTAGAGAAATATTCTCATTATTAATGAAGACATTTGTTTGAGAGTGATGAAATCCTATCATCCAATAGGTTAAAAATCTTCCTTTAATTCTATAAAACTAGGTTGTATTATTTGTAAAGTAGAAAATACCAAGAAAGTGGAGGTGGTTTTACATAAAAAAATTTAACTGGGGCTGGGGAATTAGCTTAGTGGTGCTGCTGCCTACTTCACAAGTGTAGAGTTAGGAGGTCCCTCTCTGGTACCACAAATCAATCCATCAATCATTTAATTTAACAAATATTATTTCTTCATTCAACTGTAGAGTAATTCCCATTGTTGTTTCAGTCTATTGTCTGCTCTTTGGGATACTGGAGCATGGCTTGCATTCCTATATTGCTATCTTCTTCTGTCAGTCTTAAAATAATGGCCAAGAAACCATCGCCAGGTCCAAGGGCTTATTATGTCTTGTGACCCAGAAAATAATTACTTTAAATTTTGTTCTGTAACCATTTGAAGTTCTCTTCTTTCAGTGTCTGTAATGTCATGCCCTGATCTTCCTATTTCTGTGATCAAACTACATTCATTCTAGAAAATTCTCCCGGTGTTTTATTTTTCTTGCCCTGTCTTTCTCTTTCTCTCACACTTTACACTTTGCTTCCTTCCTTTCTCCTACTTCAGGCTTCAAGCTGAAGAACATCTGAGAACATGTCCATACATCTAATTGTGATGTATCTTTCCATTTACACTCTCAGGTCAAATCAATTTCCCCTTCACAGAGTTTACAGAGTAATTCATTTTTTTCAGAAATGAAAACCTGATTATACGACATCTGTATATACTCTACTCTCACATATAGTTTCTCCTCACTGAGCAAGAAGAAATCGTATTTCTATGACCCTTTAAAATTTCACTCCTGGCTTTTCTTTCCTTAAAGTTCCATTGGTGGAGTCTGGGAAATTACAAACAAAAGCTTTTTGTTTATTCCCCCAGAAAGATTCAAATTGTGCTTCTCATTAATCACTATATGACAGGGGACGAACACAGAGCTACATTATACCTCACTGCATTTGTCTCTCATTTTAGGACAAGTCACACCAACTCATCCAGATGTTGTAAGAATTTGAGATAGCTCAATGTCAATATAAATGTAATGAACCTAACTTATCAGAATTTCATACAAATATGGTTTTAATTTATTAGAGGACAATTTAGTTAGAGAGGTTTTTGATTCCAGGTATTTTACAAATATCTCTGTATACCATGCACGATTTTTTTGTGACCAGGTTACCTTATAAACACTTTCTGCACTTCTCTTCTCATTTTAACCTTACAACTCTTCTAGTTTTAAATTTTGCTCCAATAATTTCTTTGGGAAAATCTCTTTTAAAGCTAATTTATAAGCAAAAATTGAGTTAAAAACAATTATATCCTTATTAACAGGACTCTCGTGGATTACATGAAAAATGTATGTGGCTATAAAGAAAATGAATTGAATGACAGAAATATAAACATATCAAAATTATAAGTATCTGTCAGTTTAAACTTTAGCTAATACAATAAAGATAAAACCATTGTTTTTGGACTTAAACAGTTTGATGAAAAAGATTCATAGGGTAAAAAAGGAAGGAGTTTAGCAAAATAAGGCAAAAGTGAATTAAAAGTTGCAACTAGTGCACTGTAAATACAGATAAGAGAGAAAGGATTCATAGGAAGTGAATGGAGTTGACTGGCAGAGTAGTTGAGTATGTTCAATTAAATGGATGATGATTGGGCTGGGGATTTAGCTCAGTGGTTCTGGCACCTGTCTCACAACTTTGAGGTCTCAAGTTTGATCTCTGATACCAACATTTTTTTTTAATAGAATAATGTCTTTTCTATGAAACATTTGTAAGATGCTTGTTAGATCTCTAGATACTAATTTAGTCAATTTTTAAAAGGTTCTCATTCATGAGTATGGCCTCAAGCTGCATCCATTTGACTATAACTGTCTCAAGTTTATGTTTCTTTATGGCTAAGTAATACCACATTTTATAAAATAAAAGAAGCCCATTTTTAGTATCCACTCATCAGTTGATTGGCTTTTGGGCTGTTTCCAATATTGAGCTATTACAAACTGTGAAGCTATAAACATAGGTAAATATATATCTCTGTGGCATGATGCTTTTAATTTTTTGGGGAAAGATAACCAGTTGGGGAATGTCAAATGAGATTGGCAATCCTGTTTTTTAGGGGAATCTCAGTAAGAAAATGTGCAGGTTTATGAGCACCAGAACTATGTTCAGGAATCTTTAATCACTTAGTAAAGTTTATATACAAGTCCCAAATTTCTTATATTTCATATTAAATTAATTTTTAGATCATGGACAATTCATAAACTTTTCCTAGAAGAAACAAATTCTACAAATAGGCCAGGTTGATCACTTCAAATCTTTGTTGAACATTTTGCATTTGCCTTCATAGCTCTCCAATAACTCTGTGTTGCATGTATGGGTATATCTTGTTTCCTGAAGTTGAGTCACCAACACACAATATACAATAAGTCCCAGATATGAATAGTGAAAATTGGCAACAAATAAGATTTAAGCGGGATTACAGAAGAAAAATAAGTTTGCAAGTAAAGACATTGTCATGGAGTGCTTAACCAATCCATGATAGACAGCTACTGAGGATTGAAGGAGAGACATAATATTACCTGACTAAACTATTAAACATTTTTTTCTTTTAGTCCTAGAATAGAAGTTGGAGTTAAAGGAATATGACATCAGAGCAAATGATGCCACAGCTTTTCACAGAAGAAGAGCATTGTATAAAGTATACTGAGGGTCTAGAATGAACAGACCTAGCTGTTGAAGGGATTTGCAATGGAGCAGGATTCAGAAGTTATTACAAAGCTATGAGCTTCCAGCCAGGAATACTGACTGACAGAGATGTTATTTAACAAGCCAGGACAGTTCAAGTGGTAAAACACACATCCCACAATCATGCTTTATCATTATTATCTGAGTCTTACATAAAACTATACACTCAGAGCTAATTTAGAAATAACTCCCTTAAGACCCCTCAGTAGAGGTAACATTCTTAATAGCCCATATGAACTTTACGTTAATAAAGGCTTTTCATTCATCTTCTAGTAACAAGATTTTGTTTTTGGACAACTTTTCTTACTTCTACTGTGCACTAAGTGATCTAACCTTCCTTGATACTGGTTAGATCCTCTGTGGAGTGAAGATAAAAGTATCTATCTGTATCATTTATGGTGGGTGGAACAAATAGACTTCCATCTTCACGAATAAACACTGAAGAGAAGAATGTTCCCTATCTAATGAATGCACTATGATGCTGTCTTAGTAGGAGATAGAAAACATGATTATATGAATATAGGAACTTGTACCTTTCCCCCATATTATCATTCAAAATCGCTGTCTTATGGAGACATACATCTTTCATGAGTGGCTTTAATTTTTAAAGGGCCTCAAACAGTTGCTATTTCTGCCCTTCATATTTCATTGTCAAGACCTTGTCAATCTTCACACCTGGATGAAAAACTGACTGAGATAGAAGCTCCTTGGCTGTATGGCCAGTTCCTCCAAAAGGCCATGCCAAATCTTAGAGCTGTTGAGAAGACTGAGCGAGAGATTACATGACCCTCTTAGAACAAGGTCCAGTACAGTAAATGCTTGAAAAGAATTAGGATGGTGGGAGGTGTGGGGGATGGTAAGCAGCAGGGCTGTTGTGACTTTTGTGGTTAGGATATTCTTTTCATTGGTTAATGAAATTACTTAAAAAATGTTTAAGAACACTAAATATAATGAATCATCTTACAAGAGGAAGTAAAAAATATTTTGATCAAAGATTTAAATAAGTACAGTAATCCACCAATGTGAAAAATGTGCCGAAGCCTTAGACCTTTGAAGGCTCAAAAAGTAGCATCAAGGTAGGAAAAAGGGGCCTGGGAAAGATTAGATAAGGGGTAAGATTTTTCATTTGTTTTTTAGACAGAAAAGAAAAAGTCACAACTGCAGTCAAAGCATTGAAAGGTTTGTTGACTTCCCTATTAAAAAAAAAAAAAACTTGCAAATTGAGAGATAAAGAAACAAATTGCAAATCACATAGAAATCTTATGACAAAACCCAAACTGATATCTGGATGTTTCCATAATTCTTTCCTAAGTAATTCTTTTCTACTGCATGACTTTTCCTTGCCTGGAAAACTTTATTTTTTCTGCAATGGCACAACAATACAGACTTGTATATTCTGAAATAAAAATGACAAATCATGTTTCTGGAATAAATCTACGAATCTTTAAAGACCCTTCTAAAGAATGAATTGCAATGAATTATGATGTCTTAAAATGAGGACTGACTTAACCATCACTGGATTTCTTTTTGTTTGTGCTTATTGTAGAAATACATTATGAGCCCAGTATTCTGTCTGGTCTATAGAAAATAAAAGCAACCTTGTGTTTGCTAACACCATCTCCACTTGAGAAGTCTCCAGCCCGTCTCTAGCATTCCCATTCTTTGACTAGGCGTGCTGCTCTAAACACAGATTGGTTTATTGTCCTTAGTGCTCAGAAACTGCACCTGTTCTTTTTTTAAATGGTATTTAAATGAACATAATGCTGTAATTATCTATTGCATGAATTATAAGTATACCGGGACTGGTAAATAATATAGCACTACAAACGAAAATTATGGCTTAATGCTAATTTGCATATAGATGACCAAAAATATGTCTCTCTATTCATTCTTCAGCTAGTAGACAATAAAATAGCTATCGTTTCACTTTGAAAGGAAAAGACACTTCTGTGATTTTTTTTTTGTATGTTTGGCTGAGCTGGATAAATTTAAGAATAATATTATATACAGGAAATTCAGGAATAAAGAAAAAATTCAATCTCAATGCTTTCTTAGATGACAGTAATAGAGTTGTTTGGTAGAAATGAGATTACCAAACAAAATTGACCTGATTTACTTATGCCTTGACAGAAATTCAGATATATATAAATAAAATCATATCAAGAATTGCATTTCAATTGCTCAGTGTAAACAAGGTAGAGTTACTCAATCAAATCAGAACTTTCAAGTGTTTCTTCCTAAGGAAGAATAATCAGACACATCGAAAAAGATTTTAAAATTATTTTGCAATTTATACTTTCTATTGTAGAATCGGTATTGGCATAAGAGTTTCTTTTGATCCAATAAGTGTCAAGCCTTCAAAAATAAATACACTCAGGAAGAATTTTCAAAGCACTAGCTCTATTTAAAACATGTTTTCTTCAATATTCCTTCGTGTTGTGCATTTTGTAAGGTTGGTTTGTATGGTTTTCTCCTTTTCCTGATGCTCTGCCTTCCTGCAGGCACAGGCAAATGCAAACCATAGGAAATATTTCATACAAGAGCTCTAGGAATATGATTTCTTAACAAATAATATATATTATATGGGGAGCATACATGCTTATTCAATCAGCTATCAGAAATACTTCTCTTCTGAGAAATTAAATTCTAGCCCACATAACATTTAAACTCTATGAAATCAGTAGAGTATGATAGCTTTTTCTATTAATTATATTTCCATTCAATATAGTTGAATCATCTTATCAATAAATTTCAAAATAGTTAATAGCCGATAAAATTAGCTAAGCTGTGGTTCGCAACTATTAAGCAAAAATTGAATTGATAGTAACTTATAGAAGTCTATAGAATCAACAAGTGAAGTCAATTTTTATAAGAATATTTTTACAACCTACTTTAAAGTGAGGAAATCAACAAGCTACTGCTTGGAAGTTATAAAATGAATACATCTTTCTGTTTGTCTGTCTATCTCTCTCTATATATCTATATCTTTCTAATCCCTACCTGAACCATGCCCAGTGTACTATTTTCAATTTCTCGATTTATTTAGAAAGAAAATCCAGCAATTTATGAATTCCACATAACTAATGAATGTATCTCCTCAGTGAGAGGTATCTATGATTTCTTCTCCATAATTAGGGTAGTCCACAAGGGCAATTATAATCAATGGATGGAGAGCAAAGGTGGAGCCTTCCACTTCTGCACCAGAGAACTGAAGACAGAGACTTCCAAATTCAGAGCTTTCTCTCCTACACTACTGCATTTGGAAGCTTCCAACTGAAATGCTGTACAAAGCTACACTGTCTCACACAGAGGCTATTTTCAAGGATGCAGTGCAATACTATGTTTCTTACTCATTGTACAGAAAGAGTGTGCATTGCATGTGAACACATATTTTATAGTATTTTTTGTAACACGATCTTGCTTTATAGTTCAAGCTGGCCCTGAGCTCACTATGTAACCCAAGCTAGCCTCAAACTCACAGCAATCCTCCTGCCTCTGCCTCCCAAGTGTGGGATGACGGGCGTGAGCCATCACACCTGGCAATTTATAGAATTTTCAAATACTCAGTGTTTCATAACTAAATTATTGACCCATATGCTTTTTTGTTAGTTATTATTCACTTAGATAAAGAGAAAACAATACCTAATTTCCAGCACAAAAATAGGAATGAATATTTATTATAACGTTAACTTTTTAGTTCAAAAATAGTAAATTTTTTTTAATTATCTTTATTGGCACATTAGATATACACATCATGATTGCACTCCATAATGGGGATTTGTACCAGTATAAGACACAACTTAATTCTCATTTTTTCCCATAACCCCACCCACCCTACTACCCCCCATATATATAAAATTTGTTTCCTTACTTTTTTGTTACAATCTCAACATTGTCCCCTTTCACCTTATTTTACATTGAGCATTTTCTAGCATTGTATGTTATATATTGTGAAATACAAAAATAGTAAATTTATATACAATGTGTCATCTTGTAGTTTATCACAGACTCATCACTTTCTCTGCTACTTTCCCTACATTTCCAGTGTTAGTCCCTACTGTACACATTGCTGTCAGGGACCATATGATTCAACATTTAAGAGCTAAATAAATACTCTTGGTGACTAAACTAACAATTTCTGTGATAGCTGCATTATTGTTGCAATGATTACCTGACTAATCAATTATTAAATGACTATAGCCTTCACTTTCTGGTAAATCTACGGAAAACAGAAACTGTATCCATGTTGGACTTTGAGAAATCACTAACATCTCTTAAGAGGATAGGAGAAAACATTCACAAATAAATACCTAATTAGATTCCTATGGTATTAAATCCACCGAAGTGACAGTGATTAGGGAGAGAGTGGCATTCTGCCCAGAGAAGCCTCTGAGAAAGTAAAACTTGATTAAAAATATAGAGGAAGAGGAGGGGCGGGGAGCTTGTCCAGCAGATCTGAGAAGCTGAAAGAGCAAAGACAATACGTTAATCTGACACCAAGGTGTCTTGTTTCACTGGAAAACAAAGACTGCAAAGTAGCAATTATGGCAGAAAGTCATTAAGAGGATATCCTTCCGGTAAACCGGAAGAGCACTGAGAAAGAGAGTGAAGGCTGACGGGGCTGAAAATGGCAGAGTCGAATCGAAGTCTCTAAAGAGACAGATTATTCCACGAATTCAGACTGAACACATGGAAAGAGAACAAGTACTATCTAATAAGACTGTTTGTTTCAGAATGAGAATATGCACATTGAGTCATTAAATATATAATTACATTTTCGCATGAGTCAGAGCGTAAGAATTGCTATCATCATCGTGAAATATAGCAGACGTTCAGTGTTGAAGTCAATTTTGTCTAATCTGCTCAGACAATTGTCAATTAATATAATGGTTCATTTCCCAATCAGATCAACCCCACTTATATTAGAGTATGTATTAATCTACTGTGGAGAAAAATACTCAAATTATGGTTTGTAAAACACAGAAGCATTTTCTCTCTCATGTAGGAAATTTAGGATGACTTTCTTGCTGATGTACTGGCACAGAGTATTAGAGACCCTGGTCCCTTGTAGCTGTTGCTTTGTCATCTTTCAGACACATGCATTGATCCTAGGAAAAAAGGTGATTATTTTAGTTATCACCATAGACATCAGTGAAAAAGAGCAACAGTGAAAAAGAAATGGGGGGCAAAGAAGAATGCAGGCTTCTGTCTGTGGAGTGTACCACACCATTTGCAATTCTGAGACTAGAAGACTTTAATGTTTAAGATCTGGTCTGTAACTGAATGTCCACATATTCTGTTTAAAAATGTGTTACTATACACAGAAAGAAAGATGAATATTCAAAAACAAATTTTAGACTCTGCTATATCATCTCAGTTCGATTTTAATTCTCAAGTGTTAGATTAATTTCTGAAAATGTGGAAAATTCTTTAATATGAAAGGAAGTGAACTGTGCAGGAAATTAATTACATATTCTGAATAGCTGTCTCCCTGCTTATGCCTTTGTCATTATCAACAACGTCCTCATGCTAATAATCGTTGAAATGAAATGCACGACATAATTTTACATTTCAAATGTGCTTTTAAAGAAAATAAACTATATGTGCATATCTATGCCTTTTAATTAAATATATATTTAGATATATTAGTGGTGATGTGTATATATACATATGTATATATGTGTGTGTATATATATATATATTATATATATATATATATATATGTTGTGTGTGTGTGTGTGTGTTCACTTTACATCTTTAGCATGTATTTATTCTATTTTATTTTTTAATATTTGGGAATAGCGTAACCTTTATTCAGTTGAAAGCACCCTAGCTGGGTTTTCAATTCTTATGTCTGAGGCCTTGTTCTACTTCTAATTATCTGTACGACCTTGGGAAATTATCCTTGCCAATCTGGTTTCAATTTCCTTGTCTGCCAAATGAAGGTGTTGAACAAGGTGATCTCCAAGGTCCTATCCTGCTCTAATTTCCATGATCGTCTGACTCATAGACGCTGTGAATGCTGATCTAATTAATTTTCTTAGTCACCTTCACGGCACCCCATGGAATATATTTTCTCATGATGTTCATGGAGCTGGTTCATATAGTTGTAAAAATTTTAGTTCAGTCTTATCACTAATTCTGGCTCTCAGAAGAAGCACAGTTGACTTTATGGAGATGTACACTAATTGCATGCGAAAAGTTCTACCTCCTCTTCTTCCATCAATTTTGCTCATATCTCCCTCCTCAGATTAACTTTGAAATTGTCAATTTAATTTTTGTACCCACCGTGTTACATATAATCTTTGAATTGTTTATTGTGTGCTACAGAGGAATTATTCTTCTAAAATAAATTTAAGCTGTTTAAATTGGAAAGGTTTGTTTGAGTACTATTATATATCCCCATTTCATCTTCATTACCAGAAATTTAATAAGCAGCTTCCACATCCTGTAAAATATTTGTGCTCTAAGAAGGAAAATGGACATTCTTGTCACTCCAACAGCTTATGTTTATGTATGGAAAGAAGAGAATAGATCACATATAACATCCAGTTATTTAAATGAATTGATAAGTAGAAAACATAGAAGAAATGAAGACAATTTGGAGAGTCTATCAAGGTTAACTAATCACAAAAAGGAAGGATTTAAGTAACGTTTTGTACATTTATCTTTGTCTCCTAAGTCATGAGTCAGGCCACTACAAGCAGTGCAAACATGAATGTATCTGTGTCAATTCTCTTTTGTTCGCATAGTCCAGGCAGGTGATTTACATGAGAGATTCTCACCCCAACGGAGAAACTCAGGGTCAAAAGTTCAATGCTTTTTGAGCAAACAGCAGGCATTGTAATAAGCAGTAAACAAGCCAATCCACTACCGGGAGCGAACGTTTATACTGCACCCATTATCTGGCAGTGCTTTCCTCGACCTAGTTACTTCTGAATTTTTATTCAGAAACGCCTCAGTGTGAGGAAGTGTGTAGAGAAGAACTGCACACTCAGAGGCAGTGTTAGCGCCATGGGTAGGATGGCGATTGCTCCGAAGATCGGGGTTTCCTAAGGTGACTCCCAGGTTCTACATACCTGACCCATCTACTTAAGACATGGTTCTGATTCACTCATCTTTATACTCACAGTCCTAGAGTGAAACAAGGGGTGTGTTTCTATCCGTATCTCTGTTGGCTTCCTCGAGCTTGCTGTAGAAAATGACCCTGAAGGTAGCATTTTTATGTGTGCATTTAAGAAGCTAGTTTTATATACAAAAAATATTACGTACATTAGAATGTCATGCGGCCTATTCAAATGCTGGTTTAATCATTGTAAAATTCATATTGAAAATTACTTCATTTTTTGCTACAGTTCACTCTTCTGATCTGATAACTGCAGAAGAAAATATTGCTGGTCTCATGGTTTATGGTGAGAGATGAATTAATAAACAAATATTTAGAAAGATATTTGGGACATAGTTCATACTTCAATAATTACTTACTCCAGTAAAATTAAGTCCCCAGTAAAGATTTTGCCTGTCAAAAAATTTAAATAAAAACACAAATAAATTAGTCATTGTGTTTATTTAGGCACAAAATAATTATTTAAGAATAAGATCAAAGGGAAACTGTGTGAGTTTGTAGTAAAGCTGATTACATAAGCAAGAGCTTTCTATTGTAACAGGCAAGATCAATGTCCTCTCTTTTATCTGTATTTTAATTAAAAATATTTATTAATTTTTAGTCCATCAGAGAATTTAAGATCAAAGTTATGTTTTATGCAAAATTTAAGAATATAGTAGTAGTTTAAACACAAACAGTAAAGACACAGTGTCACTTAGGAGACTTAGTGTCACTGAACAATTTGTCCCCGAAAAATATTTGCATGTCTTGAAACCTTTGATAGCAATTTGTGTCTTACAGGTTCTTAATTAGAAATTAAGGGTAAATTAAATTGTACCACGTGAAATTTATCAGTCAAATCAAAGTGTAGACTAATTTGCAAAACTGATCTAATTTTATCAAAGTATTCAAAGGTATAAGAAGAGAAGAAAAGGCTTAAAAACACTTAGGGGACATTGAGACCTAGTGAAATAATTCAAGCTTCTTTGGATCTTGATTTCAATAATTAAAATTAGTACTTTTTACACTATTAGGGCAATTTAAATATTACCTGGTTATTAATTAGTCCCAGACAATAAAGTAAGATTCATTCTACTGAAGATGGAAGTAACTGTGATTACATTAGTAAATATTATTTTTAAATTCTAGATTTTGAAATATATATTTTGGAAAGGTAGATTAGGTACATAAAAGCAAGTACTGATACTGGCTAAGCAACCTATGGAGCCTCATGTGGAATCCCCATTGTTTAGGTGTATTTGGAAATTTCACACAAATGTTATTAAAAATTATTGCACATTGAATGTGAGCTTCTGACAATGATCTATTATATCTTTTTGAGCTATTTATAATTATTTATAGAATAGAAACTTCATAAATACTGATTAAATTATATGTATTATAAACTGTGCATTTTCATTTGTATTGACACAATAATCTTATAGAAAGTCATTAAATATACATGGTCATAGATGGATATTACAACCACATAATCTTTAACAAGATACCTCTGGTAAAATTACTTCATTTTGAATAATGATGAATTATTTATAACAAGGAATGACTGGATGAGAAAGCAGCTTAAAAACTTTAGTCCTGTTTTCTGCAGAGGCATTATATGTGGTCAACCCTACTTTGCATAAAGTGGGAGTTTAAATATCAAAAAAAGTATGGTCAATCGGTCCCTTATCAGCAACTTAACTTGATTTAATCATGTAATAATCTCTGAACTTTTAGAGTAACCGTGTAGATTATAGAGCCCCTCTGCCGAAGTACTGCTTTATACTCATGTGGAAAAAACTGATATTTGCATTTTTGCACAGACATTTCCGGAACCATGCAGGCAAATTCATTAAACATAAGATCACATTATAGCATCAAAAGCATTTCATATGCAAATAGCAAGATATTTTGTAATGTCAAGTCATTCTTCGATCTCTCTTTAGGTAACTACTTCATAAATTTTAAAAAATCACATTTTGCTCATTTGATGTTTGAATCGGAAAATCTATTAAGAAAGCGAATGCAAATTTCTTCATTTGAAATTGTGTTTATTCCCTTCAGGATGCTGTGTTTACACCAACCACTGACACTGCAAGAGCACTTAAGGACACTTTACTCCGGGGTGGAAATCTAGTTACATAGGAGTCATGCTACTTTGAAACTAATTTTCAACACAAATAACAGAAAGGACAGCAGGTGTTTTTGTCTAACCCCATTGGTTATGATTAGAGATATTACAAAACTATGAAAATTAATGTTGACATGCTACTCGGAAAGCTAATTTTCTTCTATGTGTGACATGCCACAGCATATCCAAAAACGTGTGTATTCCCACTTGCCAAAACAACACATTATTTGTGAGGCCATTTGGTTCTGAAAGCAGATGTTGTCTACTTCAATCAATTTTCAGCTATTAATGGTAGCTTTTAACTACATCTGTGTAAGGCAGATACTTCCAATTAGCATTTTTCAGGAGCTACATGACATTCATTCTGAGGAAGAATTTAAGGCTGCCAAAATCTATTGTAACAAAAGATCATTTAGGCAAAAATTACCAAGTATAAATAGTACTGTTCACCGATTTGGGAAACAACTTCATTTTTTCCCTGCTATTACACTGCTCAGGAAATAGTGATCATAACTATTCTTAGAGAAATCAAATGAAACGTGGAATAGAATATATGAAGTAAGAAAGTTAAGATGGGTAAGAAGATTTTCCCAGTGGTTGCCAACTTTTGGAGGTAATGTATTCACCTTGTCTCTAGGGAAGTTCCTCAAAGAAATAAGCACAGTGCAGGTCTCAATTTCCTGGTCTTATGTTAGAAAGTCAAGTAGATACAGAGATCGAACTTCTATGCTCCTATTATAATTGATTTCTATTATTAAGGAAAAAAAATGGATATTGTTTTATGCATTTGTGGAAAACAAATTTGGATAAAAAGGGTAGGACAAGAAATTGATAACACTGAATAGAAGTAGCATTAATTTACTTTTGGAAATAAAGGAAGATGCATGCCGTCTTACAAGAGTCAAAGTTTATAAATGTTTTAAAATTTTAGATGAGAAATGCCTTAAAGTTTTGAGTATTCTCTTTAGTTTATCACATTGCTTTAGTGTAAAATTTCCCCCTAAGGAGAATCTTCATCCAAAATATATTGATGGATAGCAGAAAAATGAAATAGAGTGAATATTTGTTACATAAAATGCAGGATCTAGGGTTGGGAATAAAATGAATGAAAAAGGTCATAGTTTGTAAATGTTTCTATTTGCCGGGAAGTGTTTCTATTTTACTTAAGATCTTCTGTAAATTGAACACAGGCAAAATGAAAAGACTACTATTAGTTATGTTTACTTGTTGTAAATTAATTAATTCATATGTTCCTCAACTTGACTTATTGAGTGTCTGTTATGAGATAGATACTGTAGCTGGGCTCACAGCCACGTGCACTAATTAGAGCTCACAATTTAAGTGTTGAATAACAAAAATGAAAAAGTTCAGTAAAAAATTCCAAGGCAAAAAATCCGATCTAGGGACAACAAGATTCAATAGTAATTCGTAATAGGCAATCTGTAGAACATCTCCCTGAGGAAATACTAGTTTAAATGTCTGAACATGACAAAGGAAGAAACGATACAACTGCAAAGGACTTCCTGGTCTAGATGTGTGTTGTTCAGGGAGAAGTGAGGAGGCCCAGGAAACTGATGCAGAATGTGGGAGAGAATTCCAGCTGGGGTGAGAGACAGGGGCGGGTGTGAGGGGGGTGATGACTCAGCATTCTAAGGGATGACTCAACATTCTAAGGGCTCACTCTGAAGAACTCCATTCTGATGTTACTGGGGATGATTAAAAAGTCTAGATATGAAGAATGAGACAATGTTGAGTATTAATAGAATCTCTGTTTTTGGAGATTCTATTTCTGATATAAACATAAATGCCTGCACACACAAGCATACACATACAAATACACACTAGAATAAAAATTATTTTTAAAATTATAAAAACAACATAAGATGAATCCCCCCCTTTGGATTACGTTACTAAAATCTTATTAGCAGACTAGAATAATTCACATGACTTAATTTATAGAAAATAACTTTTGGCCGGGGATTTGGCTCAGTGGTTCCGGCGCCTGTCTTGCAAGCCCAAGGACCCGGGTTCAATCCGGGTTAACCACATACAATACTGGGTGTGGAGACTCACACCCAGCAGCAACCAGTACCACATACCACAGTGCCAGGCGTGGTGGCTCACGCTTGTAATCCCAGCACTCGGGAGGCAGAGGCAGGAGGATTGCTGTGATGTGAGTTTGAGGCTGAGCTCAGGGCCAACGTCAACTACAAAGCGAGACCCTGTCTCAAAAAAATAAATAAATAAATAAATAAATAAATAAATAAATAACTTTAAAAAAATAACTTTCAAGGGTGTTACTTTAAATATGGTCTGGTGAAAAAAAATTTGAGATTCATAGAAACAACTGAGTCATTACAAGCTAAATAGAAATTGAAATATTTTCTGGGAAAGCTTAATTTGTGTCGTAAATACAAAAACTTGCTTCTGAGGAGAGCGTGGTAATACGTCCTGAACTGACAGTTTTTAAATCTTCAAACTGGGCTCTGGCTAAACTTGTCCTGGATAGACATTCGCTCTCTCCATTCCTGTACCACCCTACAAAGAGCATCATTTTGATTTTATCGCTAAAATCTGCTATTGTTATTCTATTTTCTCATTCATAAGTGAGACAGTGTTTCTACTCAATTCTAACTTACTTTCATCCAAATCTGTATTTTCAAGAAATCTAATGTCTACAGTAGCACCCACCATGAATTTCTTCTAAAAGTAAAATTGGCAATTTATCGAATTAATTGGAAAAATTCTGTGATAGAGTTATCTTATGTTCTTCTTTTCCACATATAATTTAAATGGATTGATTTTTCAAGCAGTGAGCTTGATCAGTTATTTTTTTAACTTTATGGTCACAGAATATATGCAGTTGAAACCAGACATGTTCTGTATAAAGATAATAAAATCAAAGGATTTACATGACTGTGAAAAAAATGGTTAAAAGGGGGCCAGGGAGTTAGCTCAGTGGTTCCGGCGCATGTCTTGCAAGCACAAGGGCCCGGGTTCTATTCCCCGGTAACCACATAACAATACTGGGTGTGGAGACCCACACCCCGCAGCAACCAGTACCACATACCACAGTGCCGGGCGTGGTGGCTCACGCCTGTAATCCCAGCACTCGGGAGGTAGAGGCAGAGGCAGGAGGATTGTGATGTGAGTTGGAGGCTGAGCTCAGGGCCAGCCTGAACCACAAAGCGAGACCCTGTCTCAAAAAAACCTAAAAAAAAAAAAAAAAGGTTAAAAATAAAAATGAGGATCAGGAGAAGGCAGTGGAGACTGAAGAGAAGCAGGAGAAGTAGAAAGTTTTGACTCAGTTGTTTTTAAGGCTCTTTAAATTTTATAATATTTCATTGACAAAGTATGTATTTACACATTATTGTGCAATCAAGCTAATGTGTCCTTCACTAAACAGTATGGGAGTCTGAGGAAGAGAACACAGCCAGAACCCTCATGGAAAATTTCAGTCCCATGTGAGTCCCACAGCAAAAGGATCAACAACCAACAAACAACAAAGCTGGAACACTGAGAAAAAGGCTGAGCCTGGGCTCAACTCTTGCTACTCTGAGCAGTGGCAGTCAAGGGCCAAAAACTGCATGCAGCAGCAGAAGTGGTAGCAGAAGAACCCATAACCTGAGCTTGCCACCCCTCTATTTGGTACCAAGCTTTCAACTCATAATCCTAACATCAATGAAACAGGGTGGTCTCACAATAATCCCTGTAGGTGAAGTTTACATCAGGCAGGGCTGACATCCTAAAATTCCAGTGAGTCACAGTAAGTCTTAAAGCCAATAATCCTAGTGCAGTAATCTTGTAGTTTAAAATCGCACAGGGTGGGGAAGATGTCCACAATATCCCAGTAGTTGATCCTGAAGGGCACATCAGACATCCATATGTCCAAGTAAATCCTAAGTCTGAGTAAGTTGTCTGCAGTTCCTGAGAGAATAGTAGACCCCCCCAAAGCTTGTCCATCGGAACACTGAAAGTTTACTCATCCTTTTATAAGGAAAAAATAATTTTAGTGCAAATAAATATGGTTTTCTTTGGAGACAAACAATGTCAGTTTGAGTACCAAGTTGAGAGTCTCTGGTCTGATTTAATCCAAGACTCTGCTGGGGTAAGTAATGTTTCAAAGTCTCCCCAAAACAACTGAAGACATTGGTATACAGTACCAAGTTTCAACTAGTCTAGAAGACTCTGAACATATTTTAATTTTAGATCATTTACTAGAGTGATGAATGTGAAGATATATTAAAATGAGATATAAGTCTTCTTATAAGAATCAAATACCATTAAGAAGAATTTTAGAGAGATTGTGTTTATAGAAGAGGAAAATATGTGTTGAATTTAAAATTCAGTAAGCAATTACTGGTTTGCTGATTTGTTTTATAATTCAAAAGCATAAGTCTATAATAATCAGTGCAAAAAAACCCAGATAAGCTCCTTGGTTTGTCATGTAAATTAAGAAATTCATAATACACTAATAAAGTACTACATGGCAACATAATAATACATAGAAAAAGTTAATGATTTTAATATCATTGCAGTTAATGTCTCATTATTATTTAGCAGTAGAATATGTCCTCCTCCTGAAAAAAATGTTACCAACTTTAACCATTAATTTTTCCTTAGCAATAATGTTATGAGAACATCATTACCCAATACTTAAAACATATTTCATTTTTAAATCCTTTTATTAACATGCAAGCAGGGTTTGTTTCCAGCAAGCATTGAAAGACTTTTTGTTTCATCTACTAGTAATTCTTGAAAGCTCTATACCCTTTGCTAAATTGTTAGTAGGTGATTATTGTTGTCCTAAGTTAAAGGTTTCCTGTTGTTCCATGAAATTAAATCACCTCTCCATTGAGTCAAAAGACTCAGCTTTCTACTTCATATTGTCTTAGTTTGTTTGTTTGTTATTTATACTTTAACATTTTCAAGAATTTGACTCACTTGACTTTCTTTCTAAAATTGCTAAAACCAAGTGATTTTAGCAATCCATTTTCCTTCCAAATTTCTGTTAGATTTGGCAAGCAGTTCTCTTGAGGGTGTTTCATCTCTGAGAAACCATGTGCAGCAAGTTTCTTGATTTTTCCTTTTCCAGAGACAGATATTCTATGGAACGGAACTCCTGGCAATGATGATTTAACTTGATTTGTAGACCAGTATCCCATGATTCACTTTCCTCCCTCCTTTTTTTCTTATGCTTATTGTCTTGAAATCACAAATGACTCCAGCTACTTTTATTATTGGGGTGAGGAGAGGAAGCGGTGGAGTCAGCGGCTGTTGATTTCTGTCAGGAAGGAGAAGACATCTCAGATTCCCCCTCTTAGAATTCAGTTTGTGTCAAAACTGTCATGTACTCACCTCTGGCTTCAAGGGAAGCAATGGAAACAACTGAAGTTTGGCCCTTGTGCTGAGCAGTATCTATTAGTGGAGGAAAAGGACTTGTGAGTCTTATGTTGTATCTAATGACAAGACATTTATTGTTAAGTTACATATTGTGCTGTGGTTTTTTATTTATATTCTTTCACTTGGGCAGAACATCTCCAGGACATTGATATGAGTTACCACACAGTCACATTTGTCATTTTTAGAGTCACCTGGTTTTTGTACAACCTAAGAAATAAAGACTTCAGCAAAATGTGCCAGTCAAAAATGAACAGAAATTTTAAATATTATTGTGATAGTATTAAGATGTAGGTGAATGATTGTTAAACTTTCTGTTGAGAGAAACTATAGACCTCAAATGTTCTCTGCCCGCCCTAAACATTTGACAATTCTTACCTTAGAGAGTAGTTTAAAGTTGTTACCACCTAGGAAAATATCCTTTCTGTATATTTTTTCATGTATCTTTCTTGGGCCAGTGAGTTGGTAAGTATTATAGTGGAGCTGTTTATAACCTGACCTCAGGCTCACGGTAATAGGCAGGGCTGTTCTGTTGTTGTGGAGTACATGCTGTGCTTTGTTTTCTCATATTTAAATGCAAACCATAGTCTTCATTTCTCTGACTTCCCACCTGAACTAAGCAAGTGTTAATATATGTAAACACAATTAATGGACTCTAACCAAATATCCTTATGTGTATTATCCAGAGTTATTCAAATAGAGAATCAATGGACTAGAAGATAAAAACATATGAGAAACTATTTTTTTCCCAGGGAGACCAACCTATTTATTGAATATAGAAGTTGCATTTATAGCTGAGTATGCAAAATCAGTAACTAGACATTCCCCACCCAGGGTCCATGGTGGTCCAAGCAAGGACCTTCAAACTCCTGTGTGCAAGAGAGAAAATAAGTTCCAAGGGACATTTGGAAAAATGGCAGAAAATTTTGAGGCTGTAGGGCCTGAGCTTTCTGCCTCAACCTGTCAGAGAAGTGAGGACAGGGGAGAAGGCGTATGACATGCTGTAAGCTTGACACAGGGTCTCTTTGCTTTACTACCCACTGGTGGTGGCACATAACAAAGAAGAGAGTGAGGCCTAAGGCTGGCCACTGGGAGGGGTTGAGTGAGGTCAGACTATCCCACTGGCAGAATCCCATCCATTGCCCTTTCTGGCTAAGTTGTGGAATTTAGTTTTGATGTCCAGAAACAAGAGGAAAAGCGTGTCTCATCTCTAAAAGGTGGTAAATGGAGTCTTGCTTCCCTTTTGTTTTGTTCTATGAAACTTCTCAGATGACTAGAAAGTACCCATCCTTAGACTGTCCTTATTCTATAGCTTGAAAGCCAGGTTCTCCTCAAAAAAATCTTTGTGGATATACCAGGCCTCTGGGCATTTCTTAATATAACCAAGCTAACAGCTGAAAGCAACATCATTTTGTATGTGTGCCATTGGCACATGATGGTGGCTTAGGACTCTGTGATTACAATGATGGTTCAAATCAACATGAAGAATGTGGTTTAGACATCTAGTACATACACTATAGGTCTGATAGACTGTGTCCAGAATGGCCATGGTTAACCATTATCAGACAAATCAAGTACAACTTGGAAAGCTAAACCATACTTGCTAGAATAGGTATTTAAACTACAGAACATACATAAAGCCATTAAAATTAACCACACAATCTTTTCGCATTATAATTTTAGTAATGGCTTTCATGGGAGGTGTTTTGTTTTTCTTTTATCTTCCACAAATCATTCTTTTTTTTTTTTTTTTTAGGTTTTTTGAGACAGGGTCTCGCTTTTGTGGTTCAGGCTGGCCCTAAGCTCAGCCTCAAACTCACATCACAGCAATCCTCCTGCCTCTGCCTCCTGAGTGCTGGGATTACAGGCATCAGCCACCACGCCCGACACTGTGGTATGTGGTACTGGTTGCTGCTGGGTGTGGGTCTCCACACCCAGTATTGTTATGTGGTTACCGAGGAATCAAACCTGGGCCCTTGCACTTGCAAGACAGGCTCCGGAACCACTGAGCTAACTCCCCGGCCCCACAAATCATTCTTTATACAAAGATAATAAATTAAAAATATAAGAAATGAACAGAAGAAAATGTAACTAATTTTCAAATTATTTCAAAGTGACTTTACTGTTCAAAAATTAAATTAAGGTTGGTATGGAAACACTTGAGTGAAATGTGGATTTTCCCCTGGCTAACAGAACAGATTGAGCTTTGAAATGACAGAAGCTTCTGTCTATCTTTCTGACAGTTGGTAAGAATCCCACTTGTATTTTTTTTATTTTGTCTCTGTAAGAGAGAAGAATACATTTTGAAAACTTATGTGATTTATCTCATCACTAATAGGAGACAGGAAGCCTCATTTTATCCCCAAACAATATTTTGGTTAATGGAAAGCCTTATGACTGAGGCTTGAATGAAGAGAATGAAGGAGATGTACATTACATACTCCTGCTTTTATGATTAAAGTTATGGCTTTACTATTTGTTTCCTGAATAAATGTGAAATGGTTATTTAAGCTAATTCAGCATTTTCTGCTGTTATTTGGAAAATGAGGCCAGAGAAGACTAGACATAGTGAATTTATTTCATACATTGTTTTTATTTTCTGTAAAAATAATGCAATACTAAAATAATAGAATAATGAGGAGACAATACTTTTGTATTCTTTCCAGTGAACAAATTCATGTGAAGTAGAACCATAGTTTACCACTTGTAGTAGCTTACAAAGTGAGAAAACTTAAATTTTGCAACCACAATTATATGGAACACACACCAGGAAAATTCATGCAGTTCTTAATGTTGGGTGTGAGGTTTGGGGGCAGTCATTTATCAGGCTGAGAAACCCAATCTCAGTTTTTCATATACTGCTTAAGGAAAATGAAAGAGTGAAGGCTAATTCTATTTTAAAATATAAGGACTCACATGAGCTGTAAGATGTATGACAGACATTGAAAAATGGAAAATATTGAAAAGGGAAGGTTGGGTAGGAGTAAGTAAAGAAGGGAAAGAAAAAAATTGAAAGTTAAAAAAAGGAAGCAAAGCCTATTAGTGGGTGGGGGTAGTAGGGTAGGCAGGGGCAGGGGAAAAAATGAGAATTAAATCATGTCATATATGGGTACAAATCCTCAATGTCAAGTGTGATCTTGATGTGTGTATAAAATATACCAATAAAATTAAATTTTAAAATATAAGAGATTTTCTTTCCCAGTGCAAAGAAGCAAGTAGAAAGATTTTGGAATAGATTATTTTTCTATTGAAAACAGGGTCATTTGTGTTTATGCAGTTATCAAATAAGTACATTCTCCTTGGCACTTTGCTTCTCTCATACAACACACTATTTTCAATATTTTCTGCATTATTGTTTGTATTACTATTTAATTTTTTAAAATTTCTGGATATATCTGTGAGACACAAATTAAGATGATTTTATAAGTAATATTTTACTTCAAAACTTTTGAATGTCATTATCTATATTTCCAAATTTCAGTCTGTACTGAATACCTTTTCATAGCATTATAAAGGATTAGAGAGTCAAAGTGAGAAGCTTTAAATACTTGCAATGATTTGTATATTTTAAGATAAAGTGAATCAGAAAAATATGTATCTTTTCTTTTTCTTTACAGTCAGCATTATGTAGTGAAAGACAAAAAAATTTTGATATGAATGATTTGCTGTAATTGATATTTTGATCGATAAAAACTAGAATGTTATAAAGCACAAAGGAAATATCAAATGTTGCAAACATATTTGCAAAATAATTGCCTTTGTCTCAATATTCTTGATGTTCTTTATTGACACATAATTTTTCAGCATGAACTTGAACATCCTAACCCTGTCTTTGTTACTTTAATATTTAACATGATTTATTGGAAATGTTATTATGACAATATCTAGGGGAAAATTAAGCATGAATTCTAATTGGAAAAAAATTCACAATATCATATCTTTAATTACAGTAAAATAATTGCATTTATTTTGTGTACGTTCCATTTCTCTGAAGTTTGTTTCATTTCTGTAATGGTAGAAAAATGATACACTTCTTTATGTTTCCTGAGACATGTGAGCAAAATGTTTTAGTATCCCAAAAGTTTGGAGACTTCTGTGAATACCATTTGATCAAATAATAAAATTTACTTCCAGTGTTTATAATGATTAAAAGCTTTAATTCTGGAGTAATAGAGACCAAGTACCTACTTTCGCACTGGTACATGCTACTCCTTTGATATTGGAAAAGTTAAACTTGTTTAAATATTTTCCACTTCATATTCTATGAGTCAAGGTAATAAAAGCCAGATATAAGGAAATAGGAGATTAATAAGTATAGAATGAAATAATATTTAGAAAACTACGAGGCACATTAAAAAAAAACTCCATGGATGTTACAACCAGTTAATATTATCTTTAAAATATAACATACACCAAACTGGTTTTCCCCCACTCATACATTGTTTTTTTGCAAAGAAAACTTCTTAGTAGATTTTGAATTCAGGATCAATAAAATACAATATTGTAGATGTGTTTCTGATGTCTGTAATTATTAGGGGAAAAAATCACAGTTGAGAGTACTTTAAAAGTGAATATTCCTCATTTTGAGATGTAAGATCAGTCTGAGAATGAAATTGCTGTATGTCAGGAGAGTTCTCATGAGCCCCAAGTGACATGTCAGGGCTGAGA
>PVIR01004217.1:40960-81153 GCA_004026965.1 Petromus typicus | reverse complement strand
TGGGTGTGGAGACCCACACCCAGCAGCAACCAGTACCACATACCACAGTGCCGGGCGTGGTGGCTCACGCCTGTAATCCCAGCACTCGGGAGGCAGAGGCAGGAGGATTGTGATGTGAGTTTGAGGCTGAGCTCAGGGCCAGCCTGAACCACAAAGCGAGACCCTGTCTCAAAAAACCTAAAAAAAAAAAAAAAACTGTCTTGTCATTCATAACTGGTATGGCCTGCTCCAAATCTGATGATTGTGACTTACAATGGGAGGTATCAGGAGCCAACTTTTATTGGCGGTTGATTCTGCTCTGCTAATTTCATAACTTCTTTTCTTTCCTGGGTAGGGTGATAGAAAATGTGGGCTGCTAGGCAAGTGAGAAAAGAGCCTAAAGCCGCCCCATTCCAACCCAGCCCCATCCTTCTCTTTGCTCAGGCCGCAGACATGGCTTTGGTCAACTGATGTTTGCAGATGGCGGCACCTACCTGGGTCATTTTGAGAATGGGCTTTTTAATGGCTTTGGTGTACTGACCTTCTCAGATGGCTCAAGGTGAGTGTTATGTTATTTCTTTCTCAGTCTTTAAATAGGGAGGCTTTGATACAAAAATGAGGCATTGGTAAATATCTGATCAACCCTGAGCTTCTCCTAGGCCTTGCAGAGAAAACCAGAAATTTCAAGAAGGTAAGTGACCTTCCACCAACTTCTATGACCTTAAGTTTATCTCTTAAGACAGAGCCTCATAGCCTGCACAGTTTCTGGCTTTTCTCTGCTTGGGGCTGGAGTGGATAGGGTGGAGGAGCTCTGAGCTAAGTGGGATTAGCTTTGCTCTGGGTCATTTTAACTAACACATGTTGTCAGCTGCTTGACTCAGTTAACCAGGACAGCTAACTTGCCCAGGGGAGGCTAATATCTTGATATTTCTACAGGTATGAGGGAGAGTTTGCCCAGGGCAAATTTAATGGCGTTGGAGTCTTCATTCGACATGACAACATGACCTTTGAGGGAGAATTTAAAAATGGCAGAGTAGATGGTTTTGGTAAGTTGCAGCCCAGCAGGATACATAATATGGGTGCAAATAGGCCTTTTAGTTCCAATTCTCCTGTAGTTATCCATCAAACTCTAGTGATCATGCCCTAAGCTGTTGAACTCCGTGGAGTTCTCTTGAGTCTTTGTCTTCTTCAGCCATTAATGCCATTGTCCTGTTTTCCTCCCAAAAGGCCTGCTCACTTTCCCTGACGGTTCTCATGGAATACCCCGTAATGAAGGTCTCTTTGAGAACAACAGGCTGCTGCGGCGTGAGAAGTGTTCTGCTGTGGTCCAGAGGGCCCAGGGTGCCTCCAAGTCAGCCAGAAACCTCACAGCCTGAAGGGGCCCTGGGCTCAGTGGGGAAGTGTCAGGTAAATCCACCAGATCTGAGAGGAGATGAGAAGCGAATGCCTAAGGAGCCTGTGACACATCCTTCACCAACCAGTCGAGAATCGATCACAGAAAAGTGCTGAGGAGTTGGACCTAAACAGCAGCGTCGGTAGTTAGCAGTCCTGTCTGTCCCTGGCCCTCATGTGTAGAACACAGAGGAGCCGGCTCCACTTATCTGTTGGTTTTTCCCGTTCCTGAAACTTTCTCTTCTCAGTGCAGACCTGCTGCCACTTCAGTCCGTTTGCAGTCCGGTGATTCTGATTGTCTTCATTTTGCCTGCATTTGGGGCCGCTGATCCTAGCCCCAACTTAGAGCCAATGCTCTGTGCTTCCCTAGAGAAACCAGGAAGAAGATGGGGTGGCTTAGACCTAAAGCAGAGGAGCCTGTGAAGGTCAAGGCCGGAGCTTTCTTTTCGTTCCCCCTGGTTCACTGCAGTGTGGGATTCTGGCTCTAGGCTCCCGTTTCGTCTGATCAGACTGATCTTCATCTCTGCTTATTTGCTCTGGGAAGGATTAGGAAGTAGTGCTGTTTTCTCCCCCCTCAACTTTACAAGCCATCTTCCTTACCTAAGTTATGGCAAATAATCAAGCTGCTTCTCTCCTGTTTGTGCCTCTGTCCTTTACTGGCCATCAGACAGGATCCCTCTATGGGCTAATCAAGACAGAAGGTGGTACAAGGGTAATCGCACAACATGTAGTCATCATTCACCCCAGGCTGAGGGGCAAACATATCTCCCGTAGAGATACCTGAATCTCACAGAAGATTTATACCAATGAAGTTCTTTTCCCAGAGGGCCAATAGATCTGACTTCCCCCAACCCCTCGGTTGTAGGTGGACTTGGACCCGTCCTAGGGCTGCAGTGAACTAAGAGTATTGGCTCATTGTGACTCATTTACTGAAAGTTGAGGCCCTTAAGCCCGGGTCAGATCTTGGTAAATAAGATCCTTGTGCAGTTCATGAGGCCCCTAGTTACCCTGGACCCTGGACACACCCCCAGCTCCCATCCTCACACTAAATCTCCCGCAACAGCAGACCGTGTGGAAATTATAGCCCTGTGCCTCTATTTATTCTTCAAAGTGTACTGTAGAAACAAGTGTTTATAAGAATAAACAAATCGCAAGAACTGCCTATTCACAGTTTTCATGACTTTGTTGCTCAGTATCCTCAGGATATCAGTTTATCTGCTGTTTTAAGAAGTTCATCAGAGTGGAGCTTGGCCCCGACACTGACGTGCACCTTCCTATATAATGCCATCTGATTCTGAGAGCCTCTGCACAGTAGAGGGCACAACTTTGTGGGGGGTTTTTTGTTTTTTGTTTTTTTTATTAGAGTGGCCCAGGTTACTCAGTCTAGTGAATGGCAGAGCTGAATGTGGTTTCTGTCCTGATTCTGATTCATTTCCCTTTCCACCAGACCCCTGTCACCCTGGGTATCAGCTACTGAGATCAGCTACTGCAGACCTGCTGGTGACTTTAGGCAAGTCTGTGTTTCCATTTTTCTGTAACAAAGTAGAGTAGGAACTGTAAAGGTAAAGAATCCACCGATGCTCAACAACCACGCCACATGCCAGGATACCTATCAAGAGATTTTTATTCAGAAGTGAGTGGCTCCTGTATGGAAGTGAGAGAGGAAGCCCAGAGCAAAAGAAGAAAAGGAGAAAGACAGAGACAGAGAGGCAAAAAGAGAGAGAGGGAGGGAAGGAGAGGGGAGGGGTGGGAGGGGCGAGCAAGCAGTCTTACAAAGACCTGGAGGTAGAAGGTCTCACATCAGAGCTGGGTTGAGGTAGTTTAACCTATCAGACGCTATGTTGCCTTTTAAAGTTCCTGACTTGCAGGAAGCTCAATTCTAATTGCCTCTAGTTGATATGGATTCTGGGAAAAGGAAACTATGGCCAGGGTTGTAGCTGCAGGAAAGGGTGAAGAACCCAGAAGAACCACATAAGATGGCGCATAATATTTCCAACACTGTAACTCCTCTAACAGGAACGTCACCTACCATACAGTCCATCCACATGGACAATCTTTTTTTTTTTTTTTAGGTTTTTTGAGACAGGGTCTCACTTTGTAGTTCAGGCTGGCCCTGAGCTCAGCCTCCAACTCAAATCACAGCAATCCTCCTGCCTCTGCCTCCCGACTGCTGGGATTACAGGCATGAGCCACCACACCCGGCACTGTGGTATGTGGTACTGGTTGCTGCTGGGTGTGAGTCTCCACACCCAGTACTGTATGTGGTTACCAGGGAATCAAACCCGGGCCCTTGCACTTGCAAGGCAGGCACCGGAACCACTGAGCTAACTCCCTGGCCCGCACACGTATGATCTTACTCAAGCCTCATCCTGGCCTTGGGAGAAAGATGTGAGTGTTACTCCTTATCACAGATGAAGCTCAGCGAAATTAGCCACTTCTCCATGGTCCCACAGACATGAATGGGCAGATCAGAACTTGGAATTCATATCTTTTTTTTTTTTTTGAGACAGGGTCTCGCTTTGTAGCTCAGGCTGGCCCTGAGCTCAGCCTCAAACTCACATCACAGCAATCCCCCTGCCTCTGCCTCCCGACTGCTGGGATTACAGGCGTGAGCCACCATGCCCGGCACTGTGGTATGTGGTACTGATTGCTGCTGGGTGTGAGTCTCCACACTCAGTATTGTATGTGGTTACCAGGGGATGGAACCCGGGTCCTTACATTTGCAAGACAGGCACCGGAACCACTGAGCTATATCCCCAGCCCATATTTGTTTAAGAGTAGAAAACTTTATTGAGAAAGAAAGCTTTTGTCCAAGAGGGAAAGAAGGGGGAGCCAAAAATGGGAGACATACTGAACTCACTTCCCAGGGGGCTCTTATGTAGCAAAGCCATGAGGTGAGGTGGGTTTAAGGTGGGACAAAATTATAGTCAACCAGTAACATTGCAAGTATAGTCGTTTAGGTAATGATGGTACAGTGAGAAATCACAAAATGGACAAAATCATGATCAACCAATGAGATTACAACAAGTATAGTTGCTTAGGTAATATTAATGAAATGGAGATCCAATGACAAAGCAAGTCACATAGCAAGCATATAAAGATTTTTAGATAGGAATCTTTCCTGGGGTCAATGGGTTTAAACCTTGGTTCCCCCCCTCCCCCAGAGATTGAAGCCTATTTAGAATATCAATCACTGCTATTTACCCTACATGGGTTGGGACAGTTTTCTCCTTTGGTATTGCTGACCTTTAGTGAAGGTCTCCTTGACTGTCTTCCATGTTGGCTCCTTCTATCTGGGCTTCTTGAGGACTAGCCCTGTCTGCCTATAAGATGTCTAACTAGCTTATCTACCTACAACTATCACCTCTCTGAAGAAGTACTCCTAACTGC
Source organism: Petromus typicus (assembly GCA_004026965.1). NCBI lineage: Eukaryota > Metazoa > Chordata > Mammalia > Rodentia > Petromuridae > Petromus > Petromus typicus. The sequence continues at coordinate 76,392 of PVIR01004217.1, read as the reverse complement.
CATGAGGGGGAAGAGTAAAGGCCGTTTTGGCTACTTACAGCTGAAGAGGGTTGTAGTTGTAATTGACAGAGATGTTCTGCAGAGTCTATCTAGAGGCCCTGGATAGACTCCAGAAGTTGTTTTCTTGGGTTGGTGTAGAGCCTTGAGTCCAAAAAGGTGAAGACTGTCTCTGAATCCTTAAGGGAGCACAGTCCATGTCAGCTGAAAGGCTGGTCATGAGGGCTTTTAAAGGCAAAAAGAAATTGGGAATCTCTGTCCAGTAATCTCAGTGGAAGACCTTCAGAATGATACAGGGGGAAGCCTAACTTGCAGCCTTTTAGTTAATTGAAATGCTAATTTGTGTTCTCTAAAATTGAAGGATGAATTTTAGAAACAATGGAAGTTAAGAGGAGGAAAATTTTATTGAGAAAGAAAGCTTCTGGGCCAGGGATTTAGCTCAGTGGTTCCAGCACCTGCCTTGCAAGCCAAGGTTTGGCCTGGTAACCACATACAACAATGCTGAGCATAGTGACTCATGCCTACCTGCAATCAGCACCACATACCACAGCGCCTGTAATCTCAGCAGTCAGGGAAGCAGAGGCAGGTGGATTGCAGGTGGAGTTTGAGGCTTGCCGGGGCTACACAGTGAGCTCAGAGCCAGCCTGAACAACAAAGTGAGATCCTGTCGAAAGAAAGAATGAAAGAGAGAGAGAGAGAGAGAGAAGGAAGGAAAGGAAAGAAAAAAGATAGATTGATTTTGTCTAACAGGGACAGAAGGGGGACCCAAAATGGGACAGCCCCCACCCCCAGTTCCTGGAATTTAAGCCCAGGTCCTGAAGCTCAGCCTGCTCCCCAGCCCTAACTTTCCTTCTGCCCTGATATCTCTGGAAGGAGCATGTGACAGGCCAGGGGTCAGCCTGAACCCCCAGGCTTCAGTGCCAGCACGCACCCGGTTTCAGTTTCAGGTTGTCTTTCACAGTCTCCTGTACCCTAAGCAAGGATTTTCTTGCTTTTGTTTTTATCTCTTTCCACCCAAGCACTGGGGATTGAACTAGAACCTTTGCACAGAACTATATTCCAGTCCTTTATATTTTTTTTTATTTTGAGAAAGTTCTTAACTAAATTGTCTACCCTGAGTTTGAATTTGCAGTCCTCTTCCTCAGCCTTCCAGAGTGCTGGGATTACAGGTGTGTGCCACACTCCCAATTTACATTTTTTTATTGTTTTTTGAGACAGTGTCTCACTATAATACAAGCTGGCTACAAATTTGCTATGTAGGCCAGGATGGCCTTAAACTCGGTCCTTCTGCCACAGCCTCCCTAGTGATGGGATTACAGGTGTGTACCACAATTACAGGTAAAAAAGCTACTCAGACAAGTGGTAGGTAGATAGATTAGGGTCAGCCCTTGAAAAGCTCCCTTGGGGGACAGTGAAGGAGACCTTCACTGAAAGTCAGCATTCCTAAAGGAGAAAACTGCCCCACCCACATAAAACAATTGATATCTCTGGGGTGGAAGGCCAAGACCTTGACGCTCCTAGAAGAGTCTCCTGACTGAAAATCTTCGTGGTTGCTACGTGACTTGGTTTCTCATTGGATCCCCATCTATTTGATATTACCTAAGTAACTATATTTGTTGTAATCCCATTGGTTAACTATGGTTTGCCTATTTCTTTTAAGTCTTATTGGAAGCCTCCACTTTGAGCCTGCCTCACCTCATGGTTTTGGTCTATAAATTCCCCCTGAAAAAGAACTCATTTATATGGGTTCCTTTTCTATCTCTCTTAGGCAGAAGCTTTCTTTCTCAATAAAAATTTCCTACCCAAACCTCCTTTCATTCCTAAAATTCATTCTTCCATTTAGGGAACACATACTCACATTTCAGGTTGTGAGCTAGGCCTGCTCCCCACATCACCATCAAGTACAGTTTACCTTTTGTTCTTTTTGTTTAATTTTTAAACTTTTCTTTTGAGACAGGGTCTTACTAGGTAGTTGGGACTGGCCTTGAACTCGCCTTGTAGCCCAGGCTCACCTTGAACTTGTGGCAATCCTCCTGCCTCAGCCTTTCTAGTGCTGGGGTAACTTTTCTTTTAAAGAATAACATTTTAAGTTTTTTTTTTTGTTGTTTTTGTTTTTTTTGAGACAGGGTCTCGCTTTGTGGTTCAGGCTGGCCCTGAGCTCAGCCTCAAACTCACATACAGCGATCCTCCTGCCTCTGCCTCCCGAGTGCTGGGATTACAGGCACGAGCCACCATGCCTGGCACTGTGGTACGTGGTACTGGCTGCTGCTGGGCGTGAGTCTCCAAACCCAGTATTGCATGTGGTTACTGGGGAATTGAACCTGGCCCTTGTGCTTGCAAGACAGGCGCTGGAACCACTGAGCTAACTCCCCGGCCCTAATAAATAACATTTTTAAAAATTGTCTCAGTTTTTCTGCAACTGGTCATGTGTACTACTGAAGAGGGTTAAACATTTCAGAGAAAACAGCCTCTTTAACTCCTGTACTAAGTGTTGCACCATTTTATCTCTTTATAGTTTCTCATTCACAACTGTTAAACTTTCCCAGGCCCCCACTAATGTAGTGGCAGTTTGCTCAATATTGTTAAGGCCTTTCTCATCCTCTCGCAGAGACTCTAAGAGTATTCTTGATATCTGGCCAGCAAACCTAGTACACAGCCACACTAATTTTACTTGTTAAATTTTATTATAGTAACACCATGATTATTTTTAATAATGAAGAGAGTGCTTTCAGACAAGAAGATGACACTGCCTCATGCCAAGTCTTCTTCCTTAGTGTTCCAGAGCTGGGCTAGTCCAATTAGCCTTCCAGAATGTAGACCAGGTGTCTATCCACCAGGTGTCATTATTTACCCGTCTGACAAACCACTTAGCTTCCTGTGCACTGAATGGTGAAAATCAAAGCTAACAGGACTGTGAATGAAAATGGCTTTTAGAAAAGGTCTTGTAACTGGAATGTAATTTGGGACCTTCCAAAGACCAACATTCTCCTGGTCAGGTTTCCTCATCTGCTGCATCTTCTTAGAAGGAGTCTGAACTTGGATTTTTCAGAACAGCCCTGACTTCCAGCTTCCAGACTCAGGCCTATAGCTCCAAGTCTAAGTAGTCATCCCTTCAGTATCCAGTTCCCTATGGTCCCATCACCCCTCCCACCTGTCCCAAGTTTCTGGGCCTCGAGGCAGAGGAAAGCATCCACAGTACAGAGGCAAGTGAGAGACCTCTCCTTCCTACTCTGTTAGTAACTACGGATTGGCCCCTAGGACATAACTGTGAGAAGTTACAGGCTAACGAATGTGAGAAGGAGAGATTGCACAGGGCTGCCTAGTGAAAGGCCACCTAGAGGAGTGGACAGAGCCCTTACCCCCCTGCTCGTCTTCGCTCTTCAGGCTGCAGGATCAAGAGGAGACTGAGGGCTCAGGCCAGATCTACCCTACTCGCCTTCAGAGCCAGCCATTGCAGCTAAAATCCAAGCGTAGTGCCTCCTCATCGGCAGGGCTCAGTCCCTGCAAGGGGGCACGGCAGGGACCTCCATAGTAGCCAAACCAGTCCATGGCTTTCTTCAGCCCTGGGATTCCAAAGCGTCGGGTCACCTAGGAAGCAGGATCTGTTATAAGAGACTGCACAAACTCACCCAAGACCTAGACATCTCTCACTTGTAGAAATTTGGAGTCTCTACCACCCCCACCTCCCCCTCCCACCCAAAGGAACTCTACCAAATCTGTAGTACCCATGGCTGATAAGAATCTAGACTTATAGACCAAAAAGCAAGTCAGTAATAGTAAAGTACAAAAGCCTCACACTGAGGAAGGAACATGCCTCCTTTGGTTTTAGGAGAAAAATCCACCCCAGCATAAAAGAAAGACTCAGCCCTTGGGCTGAGATAGAAGGGAGCAAGCTCTGGGGCCAATAGTGTCCACGTCATTAGCCTGGTTCCCTAGAACCTCTGCCAGGACACTACAGGACTCGGAAGTTGGGAGGAGAGCAAATCTCCCCCGTACTCCCTGGACACCAAGGTCCCTGGCCATTGACTGCTCCTCCTCATTCTGTTCAAATGTTCTCTTGAGAAAACTTGCATCATTATCCAAGTAAGTTCTATTGTTTAACTGTATGTAAGGTCCTTATATTTTGAATTAGTTTTTTTCCCCAATAAGTAAAACAATATGATATATAAAAGCTTGTCTAAGGCTGGGAATTTAGCTCAGTAGTTTCATGTCTGCCCTGCAAGAGTAAGGTCCAGAGTTCAATCCCAGATAACCACACATGACAATGCCTGGCATGGTAGCTAACCCCTGTAACTCCAGCACTCAGAGGCAGAGGCAAGAGGATTACTGTGAGTTCAAGGTTCACCTGGGCTACATCGTGAGTTGATGGTCAGTCTGAACTATGAAGCAAGACCTTGCTTCAAAAAACTTAAAAAAAAAAAAACTTGTCTAGTATAGTGGAAGATCTAAAGGTATTGTTAGCATTTAAAATGATGCATGGAATTTTATAGACTAAATAAAGGATCAAATTTCTTTGTTTCTGATACAGCATCTGGGTATTTCATACTGATCAGAAGTGTTAGATGTATCTTTGGCCACCTAAATCACTATGTAGTAAAGTTTACTTGGAGGGAAGGCTAACCCTTAGAAATAGGGACTTCCCGCATGGTAGAAATAATGAGATTGTTTAGTGTAAAAAGGTGGGTTGGGAATCATAATGAATGACTAGTAACTGTACTAGAAATAGTAAGCTTTTTGTAATCACTGATTTTTAAAAATTTGTACTTGTATATAGTATATAATGATTACATTGATATGTATAACACATTTTAATTTTACTTTACTTCCTCCTGGGCCAGGGATTTAGCTCAGTGGTTCCAGCACATGCTTTGCAAGCATAAGGTCCTGAGTTTGATCCCCAGTACCAAAAAAAAAGACTAGGAATTTAGTTCAGTGATGCTGTGCCTGCTTTGCAAGCACAAAGTCCCAAGTTTGATCACAGGAACTAGAAAAGAAAAAAAAGTCTGCTCATATCTTACTTCCCCTTCCTTCCCTCCATCTTGCATTCCCCTTCCAGTAGTAAACTTCAGTACTGGACTTCTGTTCTTCTGCTCTTCTCCAAGGCCTAGTTCCACCCATGATGCTCTTGTAGCCTGGACTTTTTACCCCAATTCTCTAGACATTGGAAATACCCAGGGGAGGGAATAAAACCAAGGGGTACCGAGATAAAAGCTTTTCCTGTCATGGCTTTCTGAAGATCGATGGTTTACCCCTCATCAGACCCTGTCTGGTGCTAAAGTCTAGAAAGTCCTAAATATAGCTGGAGGCTGGCTGGGTGGGAAGGTAGAGGAGGGACATCGTGTCCATCCAGTGCAGGGCAACAGAGTGACATCAGGCTGCTCTTGGGTGCCTGAGCCTACAGCCTGGGCAGCAACATGCATTCCTGAGCATGTGCCCACCCAGAGCTGGCACCGGAGACCACTGAATGCAAAGTGAGGCAGAAGAGTGCAAAGCACAGAGAGGGGGGTAGCGCAGGGCTGCTGGTGTTCCCAGGAACAGCCCAAGCTGCTTGTCTATCAAAGGAGATGATAAGTGTCCCACCCACAGAGATGTCACAAGGATCTGATGAGAGAAGCACACTAACATCAGACCAATCCCCATCTCCTCTTGTCCTGGTGGGTGTAGCTCCTCGGCCTCCTCTCTCACAGGGGCTGGGAGTGGGAGAGCTGCCCCTGCCTGTGGAACATCTTGCTGTTCAGAGCCACCTGTGGGCTGAGCTGAAAGGCTTTCAATTCAGCTAATTCTTACAGGCTATTTATAGTTCTGATCCACGAGAAGCTACATGTCCAGGAAGACTCGTGCTCTCTCTCAGCTGTTCTTTCTCTAAAGCCAAGCTAATCTTTCCCTTTGAGGATCCAAGCTCTGAGGGAGGGCTGGAGCCCACTTACCACTTCATGCAGACAAAGCCCTGCAGGAGGGCATCTGCTGTGTGTAGCCTGGGTCTCTAGTGAGGCTAGCAAGTCCTTATCTTAGATAGGTACAAAATTTAAGGAGAAGCAAAAGGTCCTCAATAACCAAGATGAAGACTATATCAGTGCAATATTTTTAAAAATCAAAATTAATGCACACAAATCCATGGTAGACCATTTTAAAGACAACAGTCAACAGAGGCCTCCTCCTCACCATATTATAACCCTATATGGGAGGTTTTTGTATTTTAGAAATATATTTGAGGGGAAAAATTTTAATGAGTTTTCTCCCATTAAAGCCAGGAAAGTAAATTTATATAGATTATAGTTTTGGTATACATAAAAGACTTAAACCTACAATAATACTGTGAGGCTTTTTGTTTGTGTGTGTTTATTTTGGTTTTATTGTACTGGAGATTAAGCCCAAGATTTTCACACTGGGGTATGTCCCCAGCCCTTTAAAAAACTTACCATTTCTGGACCAGGGATTTATCTCAATGGTTCTGGCGTCTGCCTGGTAAGTGCAGGGTTCAATCCCCAGTAGCCATATACCACAAAGCCAGGCGTGGTGGCTCATACCTGTCATCCCAGCACTCAGGAGGCAGAGGCAGGAAGATTGACTCAAGTTTGAGGCTTGCTTGGGCTACATAGTGAGTTCAGGGCCAGTCTAAACTACAAATCAAGATCCTGTCTCAAAGAACCACAAAACTTACTATTTCAATCCAGGGTCTTATTAAGTTACCCAAGCTGTGCTCAAACTTTTAATCCTCTTGCCTTGACCTCCCTCAGTGCTGAGATTCCAGGCCTGTGCCACCACATCCACCTACTGTTTTTATACCCACAATATATTTTTCCAACTACTTTAATGTCAGGGGATGGATGTACTATTGCAAAAATACACATTTCCACTTTGAGGAAGATTAAGTAGATTCATTTATCCCTATTCTCCCAATAAATATAACTAAAAAGCTTGGACATTATATAAAAAGCAGGCATAAGAAGACTCTGGAAGGTCACATGAAGGAGACCAACCAGGACCTCAGGTCACAAAGAACAACACAGTGGCAAGCCCCTGGCCAAACAGCATGGAGCCAGCAGTGGTCCCCCTAACCAGGCAAGCGAGAGCTGAATGAAGAAGCCTGAAGTCTCACCCTGTTCCTGATTCCAGCCAGGTGGTGTCAGAGAAGCCCTGGTGGAGAAGTTAGGACTCTAACTGCTGTGCACTTTACAGAGGCCACCACTGGCCACCACTGCCCCCTCACCAACCCTTCCATCAGATACTGAGTGATGTCACTGGAACCCATGTAGAGAGCAGTAGGGGCGCTCTGTCCCCTCCAGCCAGGGAGGTATCAGTAGAAGCCTATCCCTAAAAGCCTAGTGTAAAGGGAGCTTGTTTGTTTGTTTGATTTTGAGGTCCTGGGACTCGAACTGAGCATCTCCTGTACGCTAGGCAAATGTTCCACCACTGAGCTACATCCCCAGCCTGAGAGGTGTAATTTTTTTTTTAACTCCCAAAGAAGAAATCTCTAGACTCTGACAGTTTCAACTGAAGAACTCTACAAAATATTTCAAGATGATTTAACACCAATTCTAGTGTCTTCCAGAAAATAGAGGAGGAGGGAATACTTCCCAATTCATTTTGAGAAGATGTTATTATTATGATACCAAAATCAGAAAAGCAAAGGTGAAAGAAAAAGAAAAAAGAACCAGGCATGGTGGCATATTCCTGTACTCCCAACATTTGGGAGGCTGAGGTAGATTGCCATGAGGCAGCCTGGCTACACAGTAAGATCAAGGCCAGCCTGAGTGACATAGTGAGACCCTGTCTCAGTAGGGGGGAAAAAAAAGGAAGAAACTAATATTCCTCATGAATATAAAACACAAAAATCCTTAATGAAACATTAGCAAATAAAATTCAGTAATATCTCAAAGGAATTGTATATCATCACTAAATGAGATTCACTCCAGGAAATCAAATCTGTGTCAAATAATTGTAAGTTAACACCATCTATCATATTAGCAGGGTAGACAGGATAGTCACATGATCATATCTGTCAATATAGAAAAACATTTGACAAAACTCAACACCCATTCTTGACTTTTAAAAATTTAAGAAGCTAAGACTAAAGAAGAACTTGCTAAAGACTAAACAACTTTGTAAAAAAATTACAAAAACTTAAAACTAGGAGGATTTGAGAGGACAGGGGAATGGGAAAAAAATCAGAATTAAGTTTTGTCAGGTTCTGGTACAAACTCTCAATGTCGATTGTGATCATGATGTGTATATAAAATGTACCAACAGGGGCCGGGGAGTTAGCTCAGTGGTTCCGGCGCCTGTCTCGAAAGCGCAAGGACCCGGGTTCCATTCCCCGGTAACCACATAACAACACTGGGTGTGGAGACCTACACCCAGCAGCAACCAGTACCACATACCACAGTGCCGGGCGTGGTGGCTCACGCCTGTCATCCCAGCACTCGGGAGGCAGAGGCAGGAGGATTGTGATGTGAGTTTGAGGCTGAGCTCAGGGCCAGCCTGAACCACAAAGTGAGACCCTGTCTCCAAAAACCTAAAAAAAAAAAAAAAAAAAAAAAATATATATGTACCAACAAAGTCAATTTAAAAAACACTTAAAACTAGAAATAGACATATGATATGATTGTATATATAGGAACCACAAGGAATCTACTCCCAAATAGCCTTAGAACTAATAAGCAAGTTCAGCAGAGTCACAAGACATAAGATAAACATGAAAAAAAGCCAATTGTGAACCGTCCTGGTGACATTAGCTTGTAATCCCAGCAGATAAATCTTGAGTTCAAGGCTGTCCTGGACTATATAACATAGCAAGACCCTGTCTCAAAAAAGAAAAAAGGTCACTTGTGTTTTAAATGTTACCAATGGTGACTAGTGAATTTCATATGGACCATGAAATTAAAAATGTATTATTTTCAATCACCCAAAAAATGAACTATTTAGATATTCATTTTTCAAACAAAAGTTGGCCAAAAATTACAAAATAATGAAAAAAATTTGTAAAAAGTGATCTAAATAAACAGACATTACCTGACAAGGACTGGATGGTAATATGGTAACGACATCTACCATTCCCCAACTATACACCAATTTAACACAATTCCAATTAACATCCAGGAAAATATTTTTGTATAGACAACATCATTCTAAAATGTACATGGAAGGCAAAGGAATTAAACCAACTAACCATTCTGGATAGAAAAAAACTTATTTTAAAGCTTTTACATAGCTACAACCATCAAGTCTGTGATACTGTAGAGGAACAGACACACAGATCAATGAAAAGAAGAGAGAATCCAGAAATAGACCCACACAAATATACCCCATAGCTTTGTGACCAAGCGCAGAACCAATTCAAAAGAGAAAAGACACCTTTTTCATCAAATGTTGCTAGAGCAAGTGGGTATTCTTGGCCACCCCCCAAATGACCTAAGTCTCACATTTATACAAAAATTAACTCAAAATGGATCACAAACATGTAGAATATAAAACTTTGAAGGAAAAAAGTAAAGCGTCATGATCTACTACTAAGAAAAGAATTCTTGGACTTGATACCAAAAGTATCATTCCTAAAGAAAATAATGATAAATTAGACTTCATCAAAACTTAAAACTTTTGCTTGCTTAAAAAAAACCTGTAAAGAAAATGAAAAGATAAGCTATAGACCAGCAAGAAATATAAATCACATTTCTCACAGAAGTATCTAGAAGATAGGAAGTTTTTTGTTTTGTTTTGTTTTTTTTAGGTTTTTTGAGACAGAGTCTCGCTTTGTGGTTCAAGCTGGCCCTGAGCTCAGCCTCAAACTCACATCACAGCAACCCTCCTGCCTCTGCCTCCTAAGTGCTGAGATTACAGGCACAGTGGTATGTGGTACTGACTGCTGCTGGGCGTGAATCTCCACACCCAGTATGGTATGTGGTTACCGGGGAATCGAACTCTGGTCCTTGCGCTTGTAAGACAGGCGTTGGAACCACTGAGCTAACTCCCTGGCCCCGAAGACAGGAAGTTTTGTGAAGGCTTTAGATTTTTTTCAGACAAGGTCTCACTTTAATTCAGTTTGGGTTTAATCTCACTATGTAGTCCAGGCTGGCCTTAAACAGAAGTAATCTGCCTCGGCCTCACAGATGTGAGGATTATAAGTGTGCACCACCACAGCTAGCTGAAGAGCTTTCCAAACTCAGTAGTAAAAAACAATCCAATTAGAAAATGGTCAAGGGAAAGACGAGGAGTTGAGGGGGTGGGCATAGGAGGGGAATATGCAGGATCCTTGTGGAAATGATAGCAATATATACCTTGGCTACATCAGTGTCAGTGTCTTATATCCTATCCAGGATAGTGAAATTATTCCATAAATGTACTATATTATTGGGATTATATTGTAATAATCCCATACTATCTCTCACAACTGAATATAAATCTATAATTATCTCCAGATAAAAAGTTTAATTTAGGGCCAGGGATTTAGTTCAGTGGTTCCGGGCACGTGTCTCGCAAGCACAAGGGCCCGGGTTCGATTCCCCGGTAACCACATACCATACTTGGTGTGGAGACTCATGCCCAGCAGCAGTCAGTACCACATACCACAGTGCCAGGCGTGGTGGCTCACACCTGTAATCCCAGCGCTAGGGAGGCAGAGGCAGGAGGATTGCTGTGATGTGAGTTTGAGGCTGAGCTCAGGGCCAGCCTGAACCACAAAAGCGAGAGCCTGTCTCAAAAAGAAAAAAAAAAAAAAGTTTAATTTAAAACATATATGTGTGTGTGTGTATTTGTTATTTTCCTGTTTGCTTCAGACTTCAAAAGGGATTTGACCTAGATAAGCATTCTGGTTGTTTTTGTTGTGGTTTGTCTCTCTCACCCCAATGTTGGGGATTGAACCCCTGGCCTCACACATGAGAGGCAAGCACTGCACTACTGCGCTACATGGCCAGCCAGCATTCTGTGTTAAGCATTTTTCCTTGACTTGTCCAACAGAACTGAGGCACATGGTCTGACTGCAGCATAGATTTTTTTTTTTTTTTTTTTTAAACAGGGTCTTGCTTTTGTGGTTCAGGCTGGCCTTGAGCTTACTATGTAGCCCATCCTTGAACTCACAGCAATCCTCCTGCCTTTGCCTCCCAAGTGCTGGGATTACAGGTATGAGTCAACACCCAGAACTGCGGTATGTAGTTGCCAGAGATTGAACTTGGGACCTTGCATTTGCAAGGCAGGAGCCAGAACCACGGAGCTAAACCCTCAGCCGCAGCATAGATTATTGAAGATAGAATTGTGCCGGAAAGCATGGACCTGAATATCTCCAGCTTTCCAACTCCTGGTCGTTCTGATTTTCAGGATCTGGCCAGTGCAGAGCTGATTCAGAAAGCCCTCACTCACCCTCTCTAGGGAGTCTCTCTAAGTACAGCCCAGGACTGCTGGTGTCACAGTTGCTGCGGAGGCTTGTTTTGGTGCACAGTTAAAGGACAAGGACTTGATCCCCCAGGGGACTCTAATTCCCACCTAAGCTTGAGAACCAACTGGGCTCAACTTTGCAGCCAGGATTTTCTGGAGAGGCACAAGGCGTTCCCACGCTGAGATGTTTTTTACAAGGGCTTTGTAAAGGGAAGGGACTGAGCAGGAACCCCGTGCCAGCCCTGGCTGCCACTCTCTGGCTACCCTGAGAGCTTACCGCAGCGTTGGGCTCGATGAGGCGGAGCTGAAGCTTCTGGGCAGCCTCCCATTGCCCTGTGAGGCAGAGTCGCTCCAGCTGGCATACCTGGGCCCCCAGGACATTGGCCAGGGCACACACGCCCCCCACAGCTCCTGCCCAGGGTAAGACACAGAATATTTGCCAGAGCCCCTTCCCACAGAGAATCTCAGACCCTGGCCCCTGAACCTCTTCCTCCTAGGACAATGGGGATTTCTATGCCACTGTTGGCCAGCGTCATGCTCTGTAAATCCAGGACACATTCTCAGAGAGAAAAGGTTGCTTATGTGTTCAGAATAGAATCCCATGGAGAACTGGTCTGTGACAAGCAGGAAAATGAGCCCAGAGCCTCCTCTACCCTCTCAGAGTCAGGTCCTGACCACTGGAATCTTTGGGGTTTTTCAGCAGCCTCCTTAGTTCTGGAAGAGTCTGAGCAGCTTTGAGCTGGTGCTCTCTGAAAAGTTTCCCCTACAGGAATTGGCCCTGGCACAGCAGTGGGGTGGGGAGGGGTGGGGAAGAGCAGTGGAGATCGCTCAGGAGCAGCGTCAGAGACTGAGCATTTTCTCCTATTGTCCGCATCCTCCTGGCCAAGTGACAGGCCCTCTGTGGTCCTCCTTGTTCTCTTCTAGGTAATGAAAAGGTGTTGCTTGTGACCTCCGAAACCTCAGCCATCTCTGCCAGCCTCTGAGTGTGACCCTAAGGTAGCTGGGAGTGACCCTAAGGACAGCAGCCTCCGGAATGGAAAGGAAGTAGGTGATTTGAAACGAGCAAATACAGTCAGCATTTACAGAACACCGCGATGTGGCAGGCGCGATGGCCCCACAGCGCTGACGCTCTCTAATCCTCACAGAAGCTCTGGGCTCAGAGACTGTGTGCACTGCCCCGTGTTACTAAGTCGGCACACCGCCAAGCTGAGGCACCACCTTAGATGTCTCCACCTTGAGAACTTGTTCTCTTTCCATCTGCCCCACTCTCAAAACAGAGGGGAAATGGGTCCCCTCTTCTTCTCAAGGACTTTGTGACATGGCAAAGAGGAATGTGCAAAGATCTACCAACAAGCCAAAGGCTTCAGAGACAAGAGGGAATGTGAACCAGTGTTGTCTCCTGCAGGACAGTAAGCCCCTAACTTTTGACTGAGTTCCATGCTGACAGAACATTCGTTATTCAGATTCATTCATAAACTGACAAAGCAAGTCTTACACAGTTCTGTCGGTACTACATGACACACCAGTGAAAGCTCACGACTTGAATGTTCTCAAGTTAGGGACTTACTACACTGAAAAGTCACTCGAAGCTATCCTCCCTGGGGCTTTGGCCGAAGGGACGAGATGCTGCTCACCATTTTTATTCTCCAGAATTCAAATCCTGTCTGAACTCAAGGACCTTGACCCAAGACACATGAGAGCAGTTGGTGTATAAGTGACACTGCTAGAATCAAATGCTGAAGGTCCACGGCCCAGCCCTGTAGATCTGGCAGTGCATTCTGATTTGGGACCAGGGTGGAGTGCAGTGGAATTCTCACCTTAAGGAGAGGCCTCAAGATCTCTGCCCCAGAGATTGATTTACAAAGTAAGATTCAAGGAGTTAATTTTTATTTTTCTTGAAACAAGGTTTCATCATGTAGTTCATACTGGCCTTGAACTCACTATATACTAGAAGCAAGTCTTGAATTCATGGCAATCCTCCTGCCTCAGTCTCCCAAGTGCTGGAATGATAGGTATGTGCTACCACATGTAGCCTAGAAAAGCTAACTTTTTCTTCCATGGAGCTGAAGATTAAACTTTGGGCCTTCTCACTGAGCTATATCTCCGAGGTTTTTTTCACTCTTTTGAGATCAGATCTCACTAAACCACCAAGTTGCCCAGGTTGGGATCAGACTCACAACCTTGTCTCAGCCAGATGCATGTTCTGGGGCTATAGGCATGTACCACCACTCCGACTTCCAGGAGCTAAATTTGTCCTCTAAGCGTGAATTTAGGACTTATAACAGCCTGCAGGCATTGCTGTTATAGCCCAGGGATTGTACATGGCCACCTACATGCTGAACAAGGTTAGTCACAAGTACCCAGTGTCAGATAAGAAAGCAAGTGGGCAGTTTTCTAGGCAAGCATCCTCTATAGACCTTGCCATGGCCCTCCTGGTCTCCCAGCAGACCCTGCTGGCTGAGTGTATCTTGGCTACCCATGACAGCTGGAAAGCAGTGGGTAACTTACCCAGGGCATAGCTGGCCAGCAAGAAGCCAACTGAGCCAGCCAACACCTGGAAATTCTGTTTCCTGGTCTTGTGGACAATCAGTGCAATTCGATTCACCTGCAAAGTGAGCACGGTATGAGCACAGGCCCAGAGCTGGCCATCACCCTGACCTGACTGGACAAATGCTGCCCAATGAAAGCCCAGTTCCCAGAGAGAGGCTCTCAAGTTCAGGCAAGTTTCCAGAAAACCAACTTGACAGAGAGACCCAAACAGGAACCCAGGACCGGCACTGATCCCAGAACTGTGCCGAAGCGGGTAGCATACATGCTAGGGCCGGGAGGTGGAGGAGGGGAGCATCTGGCCTGGGAGCTGCTGCCACTCACATCACCACCGCTGTCCTTCATGCCCACGATATTCGGGTGCTGCGAGAGTGTGATCACTGCGTCCACAGGTAGGTCCAGCCCTGTGTTGGCTGGGACACTGTACAGCACCACAGGGATTGGAGAGAGGTCAGCGACCTGAGGGGAACAGAGAGAAAGGAGGAGATGGCAGGTGCTGCACGTCCTCAGTAGCTCGCCTCCAGCACTCTGAGGACCAGTTCTGTAGACCCGAACTGCAGCTGCTGTCTAACAATGACAAAATATCTATTGAGCACTTTCTGTGTGGCAGACACAGCTCAAAATCCTTTGTGTCCCAGATCCCACTTACACTTCAATGGCCGTGGATCCTCTCTTTTTCAAAGGGGAGGAACCAGTGACACCGAGTGGCCTGGTGTTACGCAGCTGGTCTATGGCAGTTATGTCCCGTGGCTGCCACTCACAGGAGTAGGCTCCCCACTCCATCCCTCCTAGCTTATCAGGTTCCTTTTGATCCAGGCTCCTGCCCCATGCCACCCCTCACACCCACCTTGGTGTAGTGGTGAATGAGGGCGGCGCTGTTCATGCGGCCACGATAGTAGAAAGGAGTCACTACCATGACTGCGTCGGCCCCAGCCTGCGCCATGCTGACAGTCATCTCCACAGTGGCTTGAGTGGCTGCAGGATGGAGAACAGGAGGCAGTGTCAGCCTGGGCCAGTGCCACGGGGCCAGCAAAGGGAGCCTGCAGGTGTCCCAAAGAGGCAGAAAGAGCAGACGGACCCAACCCCAGGGCCAGGGAGCCTGGACCCCACAACCCAGCCACCCCCAGGGCCCGGGGCATTCAGGCCTCACACTCGCAGCCGGAGCCTGCTACCAGGAGCTTGTCCTTGGGAATGGCCTGGCGCACTCGGCTCACCACCTCCAGGCGCTCACTGCTGGTCAGGAAGGGGAACTCGCCAGAGGAGCCTTGGATCACAAAGCCTGCAACAGAGGCCTGTCTCAGGGACTGACGGTTTCCCATCGTCTCGGGAGCGACCAGGACAATTGGTGTTCAACACGCACTGTGTTCCTACCTCCCTAACACCACAGCTTTCCACACCTTTCCTTCCCATCCCTGTTCTGACACAGGCAGAATGTTTTTACAGGTAATGGTGGTCTCCTTAACATATTTTCTTGGTGGGATTTTTTCCCCCCAGTTCTGAAGAATGAACCCAGAGCATCACACATGGTAGGCAGATGCTCTACCATTGAGCTACATCCCCAGCCTTATTTTTTGAGGCAGGATCGTACAGGAATTGCAGGCACAAGGCACAGTGGCTAACTGCTTCTGTGTTTAATGAAATATTTTATCCACACCAAAAAGAAGGGCGAGTAATATAATCCACACCCTATGAAGCCAGTGCCCACAGCAAACCTATTTGATCACCTTCCTGCACCTTGTCCCGAGTCAGGTGTGTCTTGTTCTCATTTATGTCTTTATACACTTGCAACATACTTAAAGACCCAGGAATGTACACAGGCTTTTGCAATTTTAAACTGTGCAGAAATAAAACAAATCTTACATAAGCTTCTGCAGTTTGTATTTTCATTTACTGTTATGTTTTGAGCTTTGGGCATGTAACACATGGCTGTGATTCATTCATTTTAATTAATATATATGGTTTAGTTTTAGTTTTCATCCTCTTATGGAGAACACTTACAATGTTTCCTTCTTTTGGCTACTAAAAACAATGCAGAAACAGCACTTTTTCCAAAGGTCCATTCACTGGGGTGTAATTGTCCTGCCCCCGCCATGTGCATTTCCACAGGGGTCGCACTTCGAGCCAGTGTCCGCTCCAGCAGTAGAGGCAGACTTAGTACCAGACACACCGACTCTTGGTCGTATCACAACTAACTTTTTGCCAGTTTTCTGGGGTAAAAATTGATATTTCATTGTTTTATCTTGTATTTTCCTGTTTCCTCAGTTAAGTGGAAAGCTTGTAACATTTTACTTCTGAGAGAACAGCAGAATTTGTTCTTTGGCTGAACCCAAAGGAGCATTAATAGAATTACTCTCTGAGTTTTTCCGTTTAGGTTGCTATTTTCTCTGCTTTCTCCTCTCCACTCTATTCCGATCTTTACAAAACTGAGGTAGTCTACAAGTACTTCATACAGTAAGATTATTAATAAGTAGATGTTTGGGAAAAGAAGAGAATAAAGCTGGGACATGTACCGCATGCAAAATCCCTGCCACACAGTGCGAGTACGAAGTGCAGCTTCCCAGCACTCAGCTGAAAGGAAAATGTGGTCAGCTAGCAGATATGTGGGACCTGCAAGATAAAAAGCAAAGCAGCTGCGCTGGCACCGACTCAGAGAAACTGTTCCTGTGAGTCATGCTTGAGAGGACACAGTGTGAGGTACACTCCACTGCATTCCGCACACCATGCTGTTTACCACATCGTTAGATTCCACTGAGTGGGCTGCCAGGCCATCGCTGGGAGCTGGCCCTGTTTTCCCCTTTCTCTTTCTCTCAAGGTTTTCTTTTTCTTTTCTTTTCTTTTTTTTTTTTTTGCCTTAGTGACATAGCAGGTAGCATCTTGAGGAAAATAACTTCTGACTCTATTCAATCACCTCCATGTTAGGCTGGAATCAGAGCCCTTCCATCCCACTCCCACCCCCACCCCTTCTGCAGGGTGAGGTAAGTTTTCAATCTGACCTTTCTGTAAAATGAGAAACTAGATCAGATGGCCTCCAAAGTCTTTTCTGGCTCTAGGTTCCATAGTCATTTTTCATTTAGCTTTTCCACCTACCATTGATCTATCTCTTCAAGTTTTCTTTCCATTATAACTGTTGGGGCCAGGAGTTTAACTCAGTGGGTCTGACATCTGCCAGGCAAGTGCAATGTCCTGAGTTCGATATCTGGTACCACATATCACAGCGCCAGGCATGGTGACTCATGCCCATAATCTCAGTACTAGGAAGGCAGAGGCAGAAGGACTGCTGTGAATTCGAGGCTAGCCTGGACTACATAGTGAGCTCAGGACCAGCCTGAACTAAAAAGCAAGACCCTGTCTAAAAAAGAAAAGAAAAAACTGTGAGGGGTGGGGATACAGCTCAGGGGCAGAATGCAAGCAAGTGCAAGGCCTTGAGGTCCACCCCCAGCACATCAAAAACTTGTCAGTGCAATGAGAATTAAGTTGTGTCTTATACTGGTACGAATCCCCAATATGGAGTGCAGTCATGATGCATATATGTAATATACCAATAAAGATTAAAAAAAAACTTGTCACTGCTCCACCTACCCACCCCACACAGGGCCACTGTCCTGCATCTGCGTATCTGCACACCCCGTCGTCGCCTTCCGCCTGGCCTCTGGTGGAAGCTCTTGAATGCTATGAGAAAACCAAGCTTTCCCTCATTTCCCTCCTTTCTGGGCTACACACCATTTTTGTGTCTAGTTGTATGTCAGTAATATATTGTATACAAGAAATATTGTCAGACTTGGGAGGCTGAAGCAGCAGGATCACAGGGAGTCCAAGACCATCCTGATGTTCAAGGCCAGCTGAACTAGTGAGACTATGTTTCAAAAAAAAAAAAAAGAAGAAGAAAAGAAAACAAAAAAATTGTCACAAATCTGGCCTGGGGCAGAACTTTTTTGCATGGTGTAATTCCTAACTTCCCTCTGGGAAGACATTTGCATTCCCAATAAAATGCTTCAGCAATTTTCTGATGAACTTTAATGGACTTAAGCCTGGATCTGGGAAGCCAGCCATCCTTCCCTGTGACTAAGGCCAGAGTCTAGTGGCTGTGAATTGCCCTTTGTATCTTGTCTAACAGTGGTACAATTGTATATTTTCTAATAAAAAATGTCCTCACCAAAAATATATTCTTGACTGCCTGGAAGCCTTCTGCTTGCAGGATAACTGTTATAAAACTGACATGTTCATAAAGCAAAAGTGTGTTAGCTTTACATTTGAACTACTTTTTAGACCTAAAGGAAAGTTGCAAATATAATGCACAAAATTTTTATACATCCCTTACCTAACACCCACCAACATTTTACCGACCTGCTCTAAATGACCAGAACCATAGAATTAACATGAGCATAATACCACTAACTGAAGACTTTTAACTCTATCAATTTGAAAATTTTTTTAAAGCTAAGCTTCCAAGATCATAGTTAGCTAACTTAAAATTTCATGTAATAAATGTAAGGAATGTAAGGTCTCTCAAATATGTGTGTGCATTTGAATGATTTCTTTCAGATGCAAGCCTCAATGCTGTTGTGTATTTTGTCTAATTTAACATTTTTCCTATGGAAGTGATCCTAAAATTTTTATTATGAAATATTTTAAATATATAAATCCAAATTTATATAGTCACTGACTGATAATGTTCCAAAAATTCAAATACTCCCAACCGTGTTTTATAAAATAATTTGTTTGGGTTGTTTGTAGGTTTATCCTTTTTTTTTTTTTTTTTGAGACAGGGTCTCAATTTTGTGGTTCAGGCTGGCCTTGAGCTCAGCCTCAAACTCAGCAATCCTCCTACCTGTGCCTCTCAATGCTAGGATTATAGGTGCGAGCCACCACACCCAGCACGCACTGTGGTATGTGGTTCTGATTGCTGGTGGGTGTGAGTCTCCATGCCCGGCATTGTTGTATGTGGTTACGAGGATCGAACCCAGGCCCTTGCACTTGCAAGGCAGGCACAGGAACCACTGAGCTAAATCCCTGGCCCAGGGTTTATTCATGTTTTGCAGTGATTTGGGGTCGTGGGGTTTGAAGCACACAAGCTGGAAACCACTGGAAAGTCCATAATAAATCCAAACAGTGAGAAATGATGTATATGTAAAAGAATCACTTGGAGTTAGAGCCTTGTCGTAGAGTTCTCCAAAGATTCACAGGGAGGGGGCCAGGGAGTTAGCTCAGTGGTTCCGGCACCTGCCTTGCAAGCCCAAGGACCCGGGTTCGATTCCCTGGTAACCACATACCATACTGGGTGTGGAGACTCACGCCCAGCAGCAATCAAACAGTACCACATACCACAGTGCCGGGCGTGGTGGCTCACGCCTGTAATCCTAGCACTTGGGAGGCAGAGGCAGGAGGATTGCTGTGATGTGAGTTGGAGGCTGAGCTCAGGGCCAGTCTGAACCACAAAGCGAGACCCTGTCTCAAAAAACCTTAAAAAAAAAAAAAAAAAGATTCACAGGGAAGGTGGAAGTCCTCCATGTCTGGGGGACAGGTCACCCTGTCCTCCTAAAATACCTTTTTGGGACCCAGGAAAAAGAGGGAGGGAAGAATCCTCGCAGTGGAATTGTCAGGAAGTCTGAGAAGAGGTCCAGGACCCACGAGAGTGGAGCCACATGGACTGGTGGGAAGAGGACTAGGAAGCAGCACTGCGGAGGACTTAGGAGCCTCTGTGGACTTTGGAGTCAGCAAAGCTATGATCAGGTCCCAGTAATATCTCTTGCTAACTGACACAAAGTATGTCTCTGACCTCAGAAGTGTCATTTGTGAAATGGAGATAACCGGATGATGCATTCATTGTAGAGCTATGACTTCACACTCAACACAGCGCAAGCTACATACTTTTTAAAAATAAATTTGAGGGGGGCCCAGGATTTAGCTCAGTGGTTCCGGCGCCTATCTTGCAAGCGCAAGGATCCGGGTTCGATCCCTGGTTAACCACGTAAAATACTGGGCATGGAGACTCACGCCCAGCAGCAACCAGTACCACGCTCACTGGTTCTGGCACCTGTCTTGTAAGTGCAAGGACCTGGGTTCAATCCCCGGTAACCACAGAACAATACTGGACGTGGAGACTCACGCCCAGCAGCAATCAGTACCACATACCACAGTGCCAGGCGTGGTGGCTCACGCCTGTAATCCCAGCACTTGGGAGGCAGAGGCAGGAGGATTGCTGTGATGTGAGTTTGAGGCTGATCTCAGGGCCAGCCTGAACTACAAAGTGAGACCCTGTCTTAAAAAATAAATAAATAGGGCCGGGGAGTTAGCTCAGTGGTTCTGGTGCCTGTCTTGCAAGTGTAAGGACCCAGGTTTGATTCCCCAGAAACCACATACCATATTGGGCGTGGAGACTCATGCCCAGCAGCAACCAGTACCACATACCACAGTGCCGGGCGTGGTGGCTCACGCCTGTAATCCCAGCACTCGGGAGACAGAGGCAGGAGGATTGCTGTGATGTGAGCTGGAGGCTGAGCTCAGGGCCAGCCTGAACTACAAAAGTGAAACCCTGTCTCAAAAAACCTAAAAAAATAAGAATATAAATAAATAAATAAATTTGAGGGTATGTCTTTTTTAAAAGGTCTCAAAAAAAGGGGAAGCTGCCAGTAACAATGTTGGGGCAAAGCAGAACTTGTCACACTTGCCAGAGCTCTGAGGAACAGTCAAATATTACAGATCAGAGTTATAGTTCTGGGTCTCACTCACTCAAAGAGATGAGACAAACCTTTTGCTACATCACTTAGAGGAGTTCTTGGAGTCTGAGTGCTTGACTAGAAACAGGAGCCTCGGGATTGGGAGCATGCTCACTGAAGCAGGGGAGCAGAATTCTAGAACATTCTTGCCAGGGCGGAACAGAACATTCTTGAGAGAGGCGGAGCTAAAAGAACATTTCCGAGAGGAGCAGAGCTAATGGAACATCCCTGAAAGGTCACAAAGTTCACTTACCAAATATTTCCATACATTGTGCTGGAGCCCAGCAACATAAACTTACATTTCTTTTTTTTTTTTTTTTTTTTTTTTTAGGTTTTTGGAGACAGGGTCTCGCTTTGTGGTTCAGGCTGGCCCTGAGCTCAGCCTCAAACTCACATCACAATCCTCCTGCCTCTGCCTCCCGAGTGCTGGGATTACAGGCGTGAGCCACCACGCCCGGCACTGTGGTATGTGGTACTGGTTGCTCCTGGGCGTGAGTCTCCACACCCAGTATTGTTATGTGGTTACCGGGAATCGAACCCAGGTCCTTGCGCTTGCGAGGCAGGCGCCGGAACCACTGAGCTAACTCCACGGCCCCTAAACTTACATTTCTAAAACAAAACATTCTGTGGGGAAAAACAGTGGAAGCAAGGGCCTGTCTTAGTGTATAGTATTTTTCTTATCAATAGTAGTAACACTGGTAGCAGCAGCACTAGCTGCAGCCACAGCCTTGGCGGTAGTGACACAGACAAGTTTAAAAGCTGTAGCTATAGATTCTAACATGGATCCCGGGGAGCCTGGGGGGCAGGGAGAGAGGCACAGTGTGGGATGCCATGGATTTGAGATAATACCAGGAGAACAGGGTCAAGGTCTGCTCCTTGTCCGCTCTCCTTCAATACCTGGCTGGTTCCTCCTTCCTTGGCAACAGCAGGTTGGTGGGTTGGAGGACCCTAGAGGTCTCTTGCCCAGCCCTTAAGACTGGAAGTGTGTGGGTCAGGGGAGCTGTTTCTTGAAGTCTAAAGCAGGCTCTATGAAAAGGCCCAGATGCAGACCACCACTGGAGAAGGAACCCTCTCCCTTCACCCTTCCCAGACCCAGGCTGCCCACAGAGCCCCTCGACTCAGACTGAGGAGTACAAGGCTTTATTGGCTCCGCTCCAGGCGTCCGGCATCAGGGTGGGGCTCGGGCTGCTCCTGGGATCCGCCTCGTCTGTCTCCTCTCGGTGAGCCTTCAGGTTTCAGGGTCTGTCACGGAAGCCTCGCTTCCTCCAGCTCTTCCTACACTGGGGTCCGTCCTCTACAGGAGAGGCCACTCATGACCGCTGGGTAAGTGGCAAGGAAGAAAAGGTTTGGGCAACGGACCTTACCCTGGACCACGTAAGTCTCCCCATTGAGGAGAAAACAGGCCTGTTTGTGTGGGCCAGCCTTGCTGGGGGACGGGGACATTTGCTTCGGCAGCTTCAAGAATTAGACATCTGATGGCTGCGGTTGGGCAGGCTATGGCTCTGGTGGCTCGAGTGGCCTGGAGGAGTCTGGTGACTCTGATGGCCATAGAAAGTACGTGTGTGGTTGGCACCAGCCACAGTGGATTCCCGCTGGGTGAGGAAACTCCTTTTCAGCTTCATTTCCACCTCCTCAAGGGCTTTCAGTTCCTCTGGGTTGATGTCCCTGGCCTCCAGGCGGCCAGAGTGCTGATAAGCTGTGGCTCGCTGCAGCATGGAGTTGGCCACACGCTGCCCCTTGGTGTCGATCTCCTTGACGCAAGAGCCCACAGCAGCCCACGTGGCCTCATCCATAGCCGAGGGCTTCCCTGACTCCTGGTGGGTCTCCTTGGTCACGGTGGACCCAAACATCTTCTGCCTGCTGGTGACAGATTCGCGGTGCAGAGCTGTGCGCCCTTCCCCGTGCCTGGAGGTGACAGTCTCCACGCAGACAGTGGTGCTGGTCTTCCCACTCCCGCTCTCAGGCTGGACAGCACTGCTGCTGGCGCAGGCATGGCTGTCTGAGGCCAGTTTCTCCTCAGACAGGCAGCTGAAGTGGGATTTGATCCAGTTTTCATCGGTTTTGTGGGATTCTGGCGACTCCTCTGGTGCAGACTCAGAGGTTGTCTTATTTCTCTTCCTTTGCGACCACAGCATGAGGCCTCCACCTCCTAGCAGGAGGATGGTCCCCAGCACCACCTTGCATGATGGCTGCTGGATCAACTCCAAGAAGGTCTCCAGGACCTCACACCAGGCAGGCAGAGCTAAGAGCAGACTGGGAAATGGGGAGCCAGGTGGTGTGGCTCATGCTTGAAAGTCAGGCCCTCCAAGAGTGACAGGCAGCCCGCTGTGTCCTCCCTCAGCTAGTCCTGTTGCCTCAGCAATGAGCCCCATTGTGAGGACAACAGGGTGGGTGGGAAAAGGGGAGGCCACGCCCCCCTCAAGTCTAGCCTGGCCGTCATTACCTCAGGCCTGGGTCCTGTCCCCTCACTGATCTCTGTCCTCAAGATCAGTGGAAGGGCAATTTCTCCAATTCTGATTTCCCTTTGGCTTTTGCTACTCAGTCCTTCTCATCTTCCAGACTTTGGTTTTTCTCTCTCCCAGTTCGGTGGCCCCAAGGGCAGAGGATGCTGAGTCAGGCTGGCCCTGGCTGGGATGGCATCCGTTCTTGGGCTCCTGAGGCTGGTACCTTCCTCCACCCAGGCACACTGCTGTTGCCAGCTGAGCACCCTCCATTCCCAGTTGTAGCCTCCAGCCTCAGTACAGGAGAGAAACCACAGGAAAGTGCTCAGGAAGGGGCTGATCTGGGAATGACCTGAGGCACAGCTGGGAGGAGACAAGCAGTGGGCTGAGAGGGCAGAGCTAAAGGGACCGGTCCCTAGAGCCACTCCAGCGTGGTGCCTGCTCCACGCATCAGTGAGGCACCTGCTCAGCCAAGAAGTGTGTTCCGGTAAGTGACCTCAGTGTAGGGTATGGGGAGGGAGCTGCCTCGGCAACCTTTCCCGAGGCACAGTCCTGAGCAATGCCCTTACCTCTCAATGAAAAAATATGCCCGGGCTGCTCTATTTTCCCCCTAGAGTCATCCAAGACATTTTGAAAATGAAACCAGGCGTGGCGGCACACACCTGTGATCCCAGCATTTGAGAGGCTGATGCAGGAGGATCATTGCAAGTCTGAGGCCAGCCTGGACTACACAGTGAGACTCCTGTCTCAGTCAGTAAATCAGAAGAAATGCCAAAATAGGCTTGCAGAAGTGATATTTTGAATGAAACATCTCTAACAGTAGTCATTTCAATATTAATATATACAAAAATATTTTATCTTTCACAAGAAATCACTACCTACTCTCCATAGAAAGAAGTATGACACTAAAGCTTTATGGGCAACATCTCCCGTCTTGCTTGATTAGCTCTGTGGTTGTCCACTAACTTCAGTTGGAAATAACAATTCAAAGTCCATTTTGGAGGCTATTTACAAGTGAGTTCAGGGCCGTAAGGCCTCTGGAAGCGCCTCCCGTCAGTCTCTGATTCTGACCCTTTTTTGTTTGTTTCCTGAGGTGGGGTCTCACTAGGTTGTCTGGGGTGGCCTCGAGCTCAGTACTAGCCCATGGTGCTTCACACACATAATCCTGACTCAGCCTCACAAGTGCTGGGATTAACGTCTGTGCTCAATTTCTGGTTGTAACTTTTATTCAAACAATCAGTACAAATTAGCAATGAATGTTTTTTTAAAAAAAAGATTTCAAAAAGAGCTACACAGTTTCAAGCAGGGCCTTCCAGAAGGCTTTCTGTGTTTACTCTTTAGAGGTTATTTTAATTTTTATTTTAATTAGACATACTTGCAGTACATAACAGTTACATCTCCTGTGGGAGTTGTTGATACACATGCACAACACATCTTTTTTTTTTCTTTTTGAGACAGGGTCTCGCTTTGTAGTTCAGGCTGGCCCTGAGCTCAGCCTCAAATTCACATCACAGCAATCCTCCTGCCTCTGCCTCCCGAGTGCTGGGATTACAGGCGTGAGCCACCACGCCTGGCATGTGGTATGTGGTACTGGTTGCTGCTGGGTGAGTCTCCACGCCCAGTATTGTTATGTGGTTACGGGGATCCAACCAGGCCCTTGCGCTTGGAAGACAGGCGCAGGAACCACTGAGCTAAATCCCCGGCCTACAACACATCTTAATTCCTTTTACTTTCCCTTCCCCTCCTCTCCCTCCAGGACATGTTGCAACACTTCGTGACACAAAATGTGAGACTGTTCCCCATGAGCAAGGCAAGCAGACATTTACTTAGAGGTGTTTTTCCTGCTCAATATGAGTGTCCACCAGGACTTTCTTATCCCCTGGGGAAGGATCACATCATTTCTACCCTGAGCTATGAATGGAGGCCCCATTGACCACTGGTCACTGTCACAAAGTGGCTATATCACAGTATAAATCATACTGCCATTTAGTACTTATCACCACTACACCACTATAGTCTCTAGGGTTCTCTCACTTTTGTCCTCTGATTTTTCTCCCAACCATTCCATAATAGAACAATTATCACTGCTGTGTGTCAGATGGGGAAGCTGAGGTTTAGAGAAGTCAGTGGCATAGCTGTGACTGGAAACCCGAGTCCACTGTCTTAACTGCTAGTCTGTACCACTGCAGTTATAGCCGCATCATTCCCAAATCTGGTACCCACCAGGCGCTATTTGTTGAGGTCACTTGATCTAATAACTCTGCAGGGGATGATAGAGTCATCTATGATAGAGTGGTAAGAAACAAAGGGCGGTGGCGTTGGAGCTAGTTCAGGCCTCGGCCCAGCCATGCGGTATAGCTCCGTCTCTGAGTTTCAGGTTTCCATCTATAAAGATGGTATTGTCAAGGGCACTGCCCACAAACATCCTGGACTGTGCCATTTTCTTCTGTCTTCATGTATTGGCCCCATAGCTATGTAGCATGTTGGAGTCCCTGGCCTCAGCGTCGAGGGGAACCCAGGTAACAAGGAGATGAGTCAGAGGAGCCAGTACCGGAATTAATTACGCAAGGAAACCTTGGCTCAAAAGAGAACATGGAATTGAGGCTTGGGGATCAGGAGGCTGACTTGGGCTGCATGGCCACATGCGGCTTCTTCTGAGGCTGTCACCCCCGCACAAGGGCCTGCTTCACAGGCATGTGACCCCATCCCCCAGGGAATAACTCTGGAAGCCCAGAAGGCACATCAGCCCTTACAGCTGGGGAAACAGAGGCAGGAGAGTTTGGTCTGAGGTGCTAGCACCTGTGTGCTTTCCCTGGCCTCTGGTTCCCCTCCCACGGGGACAGGCCTGCTTACCTCGGAAGGGAAAGGTACCCAGTTTGTGCAGGTTCTCTTCCAATTTCCCATAGTCCACCTCTGCGTTGGCACTGAAAGGGGTGGTCACAGGGGGGTAGATGCCCGCGAGGTCCACCTTCTTCCCCTGCCCTGAGGCCCAGCCCCTCACATTTCTGGACAGGCCTCTGCTTAGCCCCTGCCTCAGAGAGGCCCACATTTGGGGACCCAGCATCTCTTACGAAGCCTGGGACCCAGATGGTTGATGTCTGCAAGTGAGACTAAGTTTGAACGCTCTTCTATTCCGTTAATGATCAACGTGTCTAGTTAAAAATTGGCAACTCCAGACTTGTAGGTTCCCCTGGGTCAGAAGCAAGACCTACATGCTCCAAGAAACCCTTTTTGCCCTGAGGAAGAGCTAAAGAAATGCTACAATCCAGTGTCCCTCAGGCCAGACACAGACCTGGCTTCTGGGTGCAACACTGAAAGGACCTCTCCAGTCTGCCTGGGCCAACTTCCCACAATTCCCAGCCACAAAGCCAGGGCCCTATCAGTTTCCAGGCTGGTGGAGCTGATTGGCTGAGCTGGCCCGCCCTGCTTTGTGGGAGGAGGTGCTGCGCCCGGACTAGAAGCTCCTTCTGAAGAGCCACGGCCTCATTTCCCTGCCAGGCTCCTCCAGCCAAGGCAGCCAAGTGTTGGCCTTGTGCTAACCACACACAGTTCCACAGGGGCAGCAGTGATGGGGTGGGAATGGCTGAAAATATCACCAGGCTAATGTGCAGCAACCATACGTGGGACCCAGGATTTGGGAAGGTGCCGAAAAATGAGGTGGCAGAAAAACAACAAGACCACAGTAGTGAAAGCAGCAGCAGTGGCTCAATGGGGCCAAAGGGCTCCAAGTTCCCTTTGTCCTCAAACTGACCTTTGCCCCAGTCTTCCTTCCTATACAAGATTTCAAATACACGTGGAATAGCAAAAACAATTTTTATTGGTGTATTTTGTGGGTATTCCTGGATTGTCCAGTGGAGTGGTGGGGTTCTCAGCTCAGGAGGCCATTCTGGAAGCCTCTCTGCTTGCACACAGGAGTGGCTGGGTCTGGCAGGGCTGCAGCAGGCATTTTACTGGGCTGGAACTTGCGAGGGGGTCTCACGTCCACTCTCCGGCCCCTCCAGCCCGTTCTGCTCTGTGTCCGGGTCGGGATGCTCCAGGGCATGCCGAGTATCAGCCTGCCACAGCTGCACCAGGTCCGTGGGGGTCTTTCCTGCCTGGAGGAACCACAAGGAGACCTGGTCAAGTCTACTAGGCTGGAAAGTATCCTGAGCTATACCAGTGGCTCTAAACTGGAGGAACCAGCTGTGGGTGAAGATATTCTAGGGGTCACTAGGGATGTGGGTGCTACTGGTATCTAGTGGGTAGAAGCTTAAACATCCTGCAAGGCTCAGGAGAGCGCCCCCCACCAGAATTACCCACCCCTAGACATGCTGAAGCTGAGAAACATTCTCCACACTTTTCTGCTTTCCCAGTATCCCCTTGACCTTCATGAGTCAAAAGTAGGGGGCTTCTCATGCTCCTTTTGTGCTCTGCGTCCCACAGAGGAGCTTCAAATAGGGAACACAAATCGTCAGAAAACTCAAGGGCCACCAGGAATCAACACGACATTCTGGGAATGGTCATGCAAACCAAGCGCTTAGGCTTCTCCTGGTTCTGTCCCTCCAGGGTTGGCACCCTTGGGCCTGTGTGGTAGGATCCCTGGTCTCTACCTGTGCCTTAGAAAGGCCTCCCATTGTGCTTGGTACTGTTTCTCTGGGCTGACACTGTGGATATTCTCTCTCTCTCTCTCTCTCACACACACACACACACACACACACACACACACACGTGGGGAGGTGGACGAGGGGAATAGTATTAGGGAACAACTTGTGTGCTCTGGTGATGGGCAGAGACGACGGCTGTGCACTTACCAGGTTCTTAGCCATCATGTCGGCCCCATGAAGGAGCAGCAGTTTGATGATTCTGTAGCGGTTCAGTCTCACGGCGTCATGCAAAGCACTGTCTCCTTCCTAAACCAGGGGAGCATCAGCATGGCCCTCGGCAGTGGTAGGTAGGAAGCAGGGTGACAGGAGGTAGGCTAGAGACCCTGCACAGGACCCACCGTCCTGAGGGCCCCAGAGGAAAGGACCACTTGTCCACATAACCACAACCATGATGCAGCTGGCCAGGGAGCAAGGGGACACACTCACTCTGTCTCTGGCATTGATGTCCAAGCCCAGGGATAGAAAGTGTTGCACAATCTCCACATGCCCCGTGCGGACTGCCACGTGCAGAGGAGTGCTCAGCAGCTGTGGAGAGTGGGCAGGAATAGCTGACCGAGGGACTGGACCGTGGTGCCTCTGCGGAGGGGGAGTGTTCTAATCCCTCCCCTAAGGCCTGCTGCCAAGACCTGAGCCCTGGAGAGCCGGGCCATGGTACAATTTCTGCCATCCTATCCAGTGGTCTAACTCTGCAGTCTACACGCCACCTCCTCTGGCAACCATCTTTCTTTCCTTCCTCCTTTTCTCTCTCTCTCTCTCTCTCTCTCTTTCTTCCTTTCTTTGTTATGGTGTTGGCAATTGAACCCAGGCCTTGCACATGCTAGGCAACTGCTCAACACTAAATCCAGTCTAGCCTGTTCTTCTCTGACTCAGCTGCTACTTATTGCAAGATGACATGTGATGACACGACAGAATGCATAAAGCATTTGCTTCACACTAAGTACACACTCCATCCCATCTAACCTAGCCAAGCGCCCTGGAGGACATTTACAGATGAAGAACAGAGGATCAGAGACTAAATTACTGCATCAAGATTATACAGGAAGGAGCAGAAGGAAGGTGGGCCAGAAGTGAACAGATGAATACATGGGTGGATGGCTGATGAACGGGTAAATAGACAGACGGTGAAGGTTTACATGGATGAACAAATCCAACAGAAGTGAGCCCCACACCCCCAGGACATGGGTATTTTGTCCTCCCCTCTCCCCTGCTCGTTCTGCTCCCATCCCCAGAGGATGCTCCCTTCAGGACTTATGGCTGCTCTGCAACCACTCTAGATACTCACGCAGCTCACTGTCATCCTACCGCCCAAGCTCACCTGCCCTTCTCCCTGTAGTGACCCCAGTATCTACTGTGTCTGGGCTCTACCTTATCTCTCACACTGGTGTCTGCTCCTCGGCTTTGTAGCAGCTTTACCACTTCAAGGTGGCCTCCACGGCAGGCCCAATGCATGGCTGTGCAGTCCAGCTAGAAGAGAAACAAGAGCCCTAAGTGAGAGTTGTAGGGAAGCAAGTGCTCTAGAAAAGGACTCCACCCAAGAGGACCTACAGAAGTAGTCCAGGGGGAGGTACCAGGAGTGGGAAGAGACACTCCTGGGCCTGGGAACAGAACAGAAGTCACAGTAGCCCATGCCAGGGTGACTGGAGGCTTAGGAAGGAAATGAAGATTGCCGAGTGTCACACAACCCATGAGACGTAGGAGCTGGCTCTGAGTAGTCTGAGTCCCAAATTGGTAGGGAGAGGGTCTCATGGCACGGGACCTCCTACCGCCCCGCTCAATACCTGCCCTCTTGCTCACCCGATCCTGGAAGTCCACAGTAGCCCCACTCCCCAGGAGCTTCTCCAGGATCTCCATGTGGCCCTCCAGGGAAGCTCGGTGCAGTGCTGTCCTATGGAACTGTCCCCAGAGAGGCTGTTAGGGCCTGAACTCTGACCCCAGCCTGAGCCCACCTCCCACCCAAATTAAAGCCCAGGCTTTGCCATAACTTGATTCTGACCCATGCTGGGTCTCCTCCACATCTTCTGTGGTCTGCCAGCTCCTTTACGTTCTGCCCAGACCGGCCTTGGAGTCTCTACCCTGGAAAATGACCTCCTCACCACCCACCAGCACATTAGCCCTGTCTTGGCACAGGTTGGCCCTGTTCTGGGTATGCCAGTTTGCTCCAGTTCTGTGAGTGCTGGATTAGTATCTGCTACTCCTGCAAGGAGCAACTCCTGTGCCACTGTTTTCTGGGAAACTCTAGACCAGGGCTGCTGGGGGACTGAGATGGCCCTTGACTGGCACAGTGTGTGAGGGCAGGATGAGATGTCTTGGACACTATTTTCCCTCAGTGCTGAGCACAGAGCCAGGTGGAGGAGGTCACACCAATTACTGACTCATGGAAAGAAGGAATCTCTTCCCTTCTCGAAGCAGCACTTTCTCCTTTGACGTCTTGCAACTGAAACAAGACACAGCTGTAGGGTATGTCTTTCCACTTGCTAATAATCTGTTTGAGGCTAGTCTCCCAGGTCTTTCAACCTTTTTCTTTTTCTTCTTTTACCTCCCAGCACTGAATAGTAGAAGTTGATGGGACAGACAAAAAAGATTAAGACCCCGAAGGCTAAAAAATGAAAGGACCATGGTCCAAGTCCACAATAATGCAGACTGAGAGCGGATGATCATGCTGTGTTTAATTCCTGCGTGCGAGAGGCCCATCAACCCCTATGTGGAGTGAGAGTTTTGGGGGCTTGAGCTCAGGATGTGGAAGCAAGGGAGCAAGAGGCTCAGGATGTGGAAGCAAGGGAGCAAGAGGCTGCTTAACGAAAACAAAAAATATGACGAGCGAAGGAAACATTTTAAAAATGGATGGTAAAAACAAAGATGGCGACGATGGCTGCACGACACTGTAAGTGTAGTTACTGCTACGGAATTATATGTTTACAGTGGATAAAATGGCATATTTCATGTGATATTTTACCACCACAGAATAATAAAAATGGGCTGGGGTGTAACTCAGTGGTTGAGAAGTTGCCTAACAAGCCTTAGGCCTTGGGTTCAATCACCAGCACAAAAAGGAGTCAAAGGGAGAATAAGATGACATCAGGAGAAACAAAAATGTATCCTGGTGTTTGCTTTACAGGTTTTGCATTAATTCAACAGATATTTACTGAGGTGTTAATATTCCATTAACCATAACACACTGTGAAAATGTGGGTCATACAACGGAGGAAATGGAAAGGCGCTCCCAGCCAGAGGCTGCACAGCGAGGGGGTGGGGGACATGGGATTCGAGTCCAAATAGGCTAGTCCTGATGTCTGTTTTATTCATTTCTCCATCTTTCCTAAAGAAATGTGTGATTTGAGCTGGGGAAAGGTCTAAGGATTTAGGTAAATTCCTGGATGAGGAAGGAAGTATCCCATTTTGAGGACCCCCAAGGCCCCAAGAAATGCCCAGGGCTATTCTCAGGCCCACAAGTAGAATAAACCAGGATGGGGGCAGCTCCGAGAGGCCCTAGGTGCAGGGCTGGGGTCAGGAAGAACCTCACCTCATCACAGGTGTCAGCAGAGCCCCCATCTGCCAGGAACTTCTCAATGACCTTCATTTTCCCCTCCACAGCCGCTTTGAGAAACACCTCCTTCTCCACGGGGCCACTCTGCAGGGTGCGAGTCCAGGCGAGTCCACACCTCCAGGGTGTAACCTACCTACCCTCCCCCACAGGTGTCCCTCCCCAGGACCCTTACGATCTCCTCAAGCTCTGGAGGTGGCTCCTGGGCAGCGGCCAGGGCTTCTCGCTTCTTCTGCTTGCGTTTTTTCCGCAGCTCGATGAGGTTCTGGATCCCGCCCACGTCGATGATCTCCCGCCTCAGATCCAGAGACGTCTTGCGCACACGTTCTTGGCCCTGGGTGCGAGAGGCCCATCAACCCCTATGTGGAGTAAGAGTTTTGGGGGCTTGAGGAACCCCTCAGCTCAGCTGGAGACCCGGATGGGTCCTTTTCAGAGAGAGAGAACCAATGTCCAAGTCTCTTCTAAGACAGGATGGTAGAGATGGGAGGGAGGATTCTGGCACAGCAGGTTGGTGACCTGGATCCCGTCCTTCTCCCCAGGGCCCGGGAGTGCTGAGCCGCTGGCCCAGAGACCTCAGAAGAGAGAGGACATGAGCAGCAGTCTCGGCTGTGCCTGCGTTTACCTTAACCTTCTGTAAAGCCTGGCTCGGGGCCCCCAGGCGCTTCTCATCCTCCAGCACCAGCTTGTCCATGGGCAGCTTCCTGTGCGAGTTTCCTCGCAGTTTCTGGTGAGCCAAGGAGAGCATCTGGTCAGACCGCAGGGACCGCAGCTTCTCCCCGTCCTTCCCAACACCCCCCATGACAGTTCCTCCTGGGGGTGTAGTGGCCGGGCTACTGAGAGCCCCAAGGGGGTGGACTCCAGTGTCCCACCTCAGCCTCAGTCCTCCCTGCAGCTCAAGCTCATGCTTTCTGATTGTCTGGGTCAGTCTATGGCCACACACCCTGAACGCTCCGCAGCCCATCTGATTGTCTGGGTCCCCAGCCAAACAAGCTTGGAGTAAACTGTGTCTAAAAGTAAGAATACTAAAGCCCTGGCTGCTCAAGATCCTTGCGTGCAGTGGTGTAGAATTCACACGTAACCTGTCATAGACTTCAAGTCATCTGCATATTGCTTACAACACCTAATACAATGTAAATACCATGTATATTCTTTTTTTTTTTTTGGTACCAGAAATTGAACTCAGAACCTTGCATTTCTGAGGCAAGTGTTGGAACCACTAAGCTAAATCCCTAGCCCCTTGAATAAATTATTGTTAGACTTTATTAAGGAAAGACAAGGAAAAAAATGTGTGTGCAGTACAGTGACTTTTTTTCTGAATAGTTTTCATTGGCAATTGTTGAATCTATCAAAGCAAGAACCTAAGAACACGGGGGTCTCACTAATCACTAAGATGATAATCAAAGTTTCAGCTTTTAGTGTTACAAATTGACTTTGATGAAGTCATTGTGACTTGAGATGCTATTGTGATTATCTGGTTTACAGTGCTGGCAATTGAAGTTGAGGCCTCCGACATGCTAGCCATATACCCTGCTACTGGGCTGCCCACCCCCACCCTGCCATAGAAAGGACACTAATTTTTTTTTTTTTTTTTTTTTTAGGTTTTTTGAGACAGGGTCTCGCTTTGTGGTTCAGGCTGGCCCTGAGCTCAGCCTCAAACTCACATCACAATCCTGCCTCTGCCTCCCGAGTGCTGGGATTACAGGCATGAGCCGCCATGCCCGGCACTGTGGTATGTGGTACTGGTTGCTGCTGGGTGTGGGTCTCCACACCCAGTATTGTTATGTGGTTACCGGGGAATCAAACCCGGGTCCTTGCGCTTGCAAGACAGGCGCCGGAACCACTGAGCTAACTCCCCGGCCCCCACTAATTTTTTTTTTTTTTTAAGGTTTTTTTGAGATAGGGTCTCGCTTTGTGGTTCAGGCTGGCCCTGAGCTCAGCCTCAAACTCACATCACAGCAGTCCTCCTGCCTCTGCCTCCCGAATGCTGGGATTACAGGCGTGAGCCACCACCCCCGGCACTGTGGTATGTGGTACTTGTTGCTGCTGGGCGTGAGTCTCCACACCCAGTATGGTATGTGGTTACCGGGGATCGAACCCGGGTCCTTGCGCTTGCAAG
This sequence comes from Petromus typicus, assembly GCA_004026965.1. Lineage (NCBI taxonomy): Eukaryota > Metazoa > Chordata > Mammalia > Rodentia > Petromuridae > Petromus > Petromus typicus. The sequence continues at coordinate 43,024 of PVIR01004217.1, read as the reverse complement.
ACAGGCGCTGGAACCACTGAGCTAACTCCCCGGCCCATCACTGATTTTTTTTTTTTAAACTCAAAAAATTTTCTGATATGTAAAACCTGGAGCTTGGAAATTATGGTCCATGGGGAAACTAAGGGGCAGAAACAGCAGCTCCTCAGCTTTTAGGCTGACACAAATCCCAAGCACCCACTTCTTTTCTCTGCAATGATACAGTGAAACCCCTTCCAAGGTCCCTCATAATCTGTAGCTCTGGTTCTCAGGCTGCTGCACTTTTGTGGGGTGCTGACACCCCACTCGGGCAGCTCCCTTCCTTCTTGTGCAGATGTAAACCCAGGAACTCCTGTCCAGCCTGAGGGCTGAGCCAGAGGACGCCTCCCCAGGGTCCGGCTGCCTCCCATTTCTCAGCGAGCCCCGGCCCAGGCTTCCTCTGGGGTGGGTTGGGGGGCTGCTCTCCCAGGTCTTTGTCTTGAAGATCCTGTGGACCACTGCCTTCTCCCCTTTTTGTCAGGCTTACACAATTCAGGGTCACCCTAGTGCTGGCCTCAGCTGACACACTAGTTCCTTCCAGGGACAAGAGGACCTGGGGCTGCGGCTCCTCCCGCACGAGGGGCTCTGGCTGGGTCCCTCGTGGAATGCTGAGAGGACAGGCTACGGCCTGGTCATCCTGGTACTCAGAGCGCCTGTCTCAGGCCGGCGTACTGTAGGTCCTCAGTCGGTATTGGGTGAAAGAGCAAACGGATAATGGCAGGTGGGTTCGGCATCTCTACACACCCTAAGCAATCTGTGAGGACTGAACCCAACAAGCTCCACATAAGGAGCTCCTGCCCCTGGGCGGCCCTCAGCCCCCCTTTACCCTCCTGCCATGGAGAAGGCTAAGCTGCGGTTCTGTCTGAAGCCCGGTAGAAACAGGGTTCTGGGATCCAGCAGAAACAACTGTGAGCTCTAAAGCCCCCGTGTTTTGCTTAGACTCTTCAGCCCACTTCTGATCTGTCTGTGGGCTGGTGCACAGCAGGTGCTCCATACCTGTTTGTTGAATGGATGTCGGCTCAAGGAGCAAAACTCCTGTCTGACCTCATAGACTACAGATTAAGAAAACTCCTGCCAAGTGCTCAGCACAGTGCGTGGCACGCCATAGGCACTGGGAAGGCCAGCCGGCTCTCCAGGCACCTGGGGCCCGATGGCCCTGCAGCTATATTTACTGGATGAATGAATGGAAGAAGACTGCCCTGTTCCCTTGCTGAAGATCTCCGCGTCTGGTGGCAGCACTCCAGAGGGACGGCAGCATGCCTCCCTGCCTGCATCGGCTGGCCACGTGCACACCGCCTCGGGAGGTGAGAAGCAGGATTCCTGGAGGGCCAGGGATGCCCTGGCCAGCACTCAGCAGCCTCAGCCCAAGCTCTTCCCTGACAAATCCGAGCTCATCTCTGCTGCCTTGGAGCTCTGCCCCTCCCCTCTTCTCATCCCCTTGGTCAGGCACATTTCCTTTTTTGGAATGGTGTCCTCCTCTTCACTGCTTTCCTCCTTCTCATTCCTGTTGGCATTATTAGCCTTTCTCTGAGGGCCCTCGAGCTGCCTTCCTGGAACAGGTCAGATGGCACCATCTCTGCCTCTCAGCTCCCCACAGCTCCCCACTGCTCACACAGGAACATCCTTTTTTTGTAGTTCAGCCTGGCCCCAAACTCACCATGTAGCCCAGGCTAGCCTCGAGCTCACAGCAATCCTCCTGCCTCTGCCTCCTGAGTGCTGGGATTACAGGTCAGGCGTGAGCCACCACGCCCAGCATTGTGATATGTGGTACTGGAGATCGAACTCAGGACCTTGTGCTTGCCAGGCAGACCCTGGAGCCACTGAGCCAAATCCCTCACCCTACACAGTACTTTCTTTCTTTTTTTTTTTTTTTTAGGTTTTTGGAGACAGGGTCTCGCTTTGTGGTTCAGGCTGGCCCTGAGCTCAGCCTCCAACTCACATCACAATCCTCCTGCCTCTGCCTCCCGAGTGCTGGGATGACAGGCGTGAGCCACCACGCCCGGCACTGTGGTATGTGGTACTGGTTGCTGCTGGGTGTGGGTCTCCACA